>JAHUTJ010049825.1:0-29562 GCA_036250325.1 Characodon lateralis | reverse complement strand
CTCTGCTCTTACTGGTGCAATGTGCAATCAATGAAGACTGGCTACCAGGCTGGTCCAATTTAGCCATGAAACCTCCCACACTAAAATGACAGGTGTTTCAGTTTCATTGTCCAACCCCTGTATGTTTATAAAATATTACTTGTTTCTGAGCTAGAGAAAACTAAGGAAAATATACCATTGAAAGAATTTCACCTTGTTATGCATCATTATTTTATTATTCATGTTATGGACACATCTAACACACAGAGGAACTTTTTCAGTGTGCAGTGTTTATTATGACGAGGAGGGAGAAGAGACCTCCTGCCTCCTGCTCCCCTAAGGCACCCAGTGCTCTGAAGGGGGGGGGGAGAGGAAGGAGTCAGCCTTCAGAAAACAGGAGCTGCAACAGTCATTCTACTGGCAAGCAAGTAATCGTGGACAAGAACGGTCACAAGGCTTATCACAGCTCCACTGGTCAAACCAAAAGCTAATGTTAGAGTCTGTGCCTGTAGCACTATTTTAAATAGTTTATTGTAAAAAGTTGTTTGATGTTGATGTTTGTTTTTTTTTGCATTCTGCCTTTTTTGTATCTTGATAAAAAATCTAATTTGAATTTTTGTTCATCTGTTCTAAAATTTCAACACTAAAAAACAATTATTGTTTGTGGTTTATTGCACTTTTTATTGTTTGAACATGGTCTTATGAACATTTGTTTGTTCAAAGGCATCTGGCACACTTAGCGATTTGATTGCAGTACTGTAAATAGTTTATTATGATGTACATGCATGTACATTTTATTTCTGTTTTTGACTCTGTTTACATAAATTAGTGTATTTAAAAAATGAAGTTATAGACACATTGGGATACTGCTATACTATTTCTTTACTGAGGAAAATATGTTAAAAAACCAATTTATATTTTTCTGATAGTTACTTGTACATTTTTAGCTTTGTATTTAATTTATATGGAATAAGGTACAAATAATTAAAATTTGGGATGTAGGTATGTATTGCTGTCTAGCAAATTAAAATGCTTCAAAAAATAGCTTTACAACATTTAAAAATATGACCTGGCAAACTTGTTCTGTGTAGGTCATAAAGACCAAAGGTTTTCTCCTCGCAAACCTCCCACAAAAGTTAAACTTGTGCAGTTTTTTTTTCTGATTGTACATGCACATACTTTTATATTATCTGCAGCAAAAGCCTGCTGTAGCTTATGTTGTTTTTGAAGACTCCATTTACCATCTTGCAAGTCTGCTCTCAGGATAAATTTGCTTGGATGACCAGACCTGAAAATAATAAAAATTGTTTTCAATGTTCTCCACTTGTCGTCTATTTTCCACACAGTGGAATGACTGATTTCAAATTGTTTGGAGATCTTTTTAAATAACAGCTACTGTCCTTCTGAAGACCTCAGTCAGCTCTTTGGCTCCTACCATTGCGTTCCCTCTTACTCCAACAGTCTGGAGCACACCAAACTAAATGCCTAAGGTTTAAACAGAGCAAACCTCCTTCAGAATGCTTAGTAACCATTTTCTCATCCTGTGCACCTGACTTGACAAGCATATGTAGAATTGTAGTGGGAATAAATGTGACAGTGTCCTAGTTTGTTGTTCAAATTGTAATGCCTTTTCCCAAAAAAATATTGAATTGTTTAGATGTGTTACTTGAATATCTCAGCATTGCTAAGATTAATATTAAATACCCATATGTCCAAAACATTTTCAAAAAACATAGCTCAATTGAAAGCTTAAGAGGCTGGTTTTTCACTTTTAGGGAATTACTGTTTGTGTAAGAAGCAGAATACCTGTTTAAGACTTCATTTAGTTCTGCAGTGTGAATAAACACTGTCTGAACCACATGTTCTTTTCTCTCTTTCAGCACTCACAACCTCAGCTTTCTTTCTGGTCCTGGCTTCCACATACCACAAGACCGAAGACTGATCTGAGCTAGCCACACAAAACAGACTGGCTTCTCTGGCTGTCCAAGGTCACTGTACGTTGTTAAGGAGAATCTAAAACAATTACTGAAATTATGCTGAAATTGTCAAAGAAAAACAAAAGATAACATCTGTTTACATTTCCACTTAATTTTAAAGTCACAAATTACAAAGAAATTGACCAGTACAAACCACAAGCTCAAACTCAAAGCAATAACTTCCACAAAATACTGCTCTGTGTCTACACTGTGCTAAACGCTAGTACCAAGTCATTCTGTTATGTCTCCGTCTCCTTTACGTTAATTCAACCTAATCAAATAAATGATATAAGGTTTATATTTGCTCTCAAGGCAACTGCTACAACTGAGGCTCATATAGTAACTAATAAAACTGATACTGGTAATAGCCAAAGAAACCCCAACCTCTTGAAACGCTGTTGTTTGGATTTCAATGCAACAATAATATATTGCAAGAAAGACTTTGTTATATAAATCCTTAGTAGCATTACCATTTATCACATTTACTTACAGTTTGTCCACTTAAAAGTAATGATTAGTTTGATTTTATTCGCTTAACTATGAAGTCATTTTAATATATTTATTATTTTAGTATATTAAAAAACTTAGGAAAGTATGTTGAAGTAACATCCCTAAAACATCTCATGATTTTGAAATGTGTTTGAAAAATTGTGAGCCATCAAATTGGCTAAAATGAGTATTTTCCAACTGATTTTCTGGGCCAAAACGTGAAGAACAGGCTAACCCTTATGTTTAGTTATAAATAGATGTTTATGGACATCCGGTGTTTAGAGGGGACTTTGCTTGTAATACTGTGATGTTGAACTTGTGCAGAATGGGGCTTTTAGCTAAAGAATGTTGTTCTGTCACTGTTAAAATTGATTTATTTATAAAATATGTTATGTGTAGATGAAACCCCCAGTTATAGCAACATTGAAGATTTCAATCACAGACAAAGATAACTTTTCCTGGTTCTTTCACTCGATAACTGTAAAGATCTGTGCAATTTTATTGTGGTAATTGGTACGATACAAGCAGGTTTAGTGCCGACTATCCATGATTTGAAGAAAAATGTGTAATATTTTTACCAGGTAATGTTTCATTGTAGTAAAAGGGAGCACACAGGTAGGGAACTGTGAGATTACCTACATGCTAACTTGGTGTTACTGTTCTTCTGGTCACAATTCTAATATGGTCACATTTCTCAAGAACACTAATATGGCTTTCACTGATGCTACGTAGCATGTTGTAAACTATTATTTGATAGTAAGTGCTCTTTATTTATTTTGAAGTTATTGACACAATAAAGTCACAGTAAGTAGTGGTGTAACAACACCTTCAGCATGCAATAAGTAGGTTAGAACATTTTTTGTGAACTTTAAATATTTTCGAGTATTGTAAATCGTGCTCTAAAGAATGTTCATTCAATGTAGAATAATAATGTTTATATTTTAAATTTAGGTTTTGAGCTAGTGAAAAGACCAGACAGAGTTCCCCTTGACAAGAAATACCTTCATGTTTTTTTATATAAAATATGTCAAATATTTACCACATTCTGGGGAATCATAAGTTTTATTGGAAGTGCTCATGACTCATCAATAAGAAAGACACTGGGTAAAAATGGCTTCTATATGAGAGTTTCAAGGTAAAAAGACTTCTTCCAAAGAGAAAACAAAGGTGATTACCAGGATGTTTTGGAAAATATTTTGTCTACTGACAAGACAAGGTGGAGCTGTTTTAAGACAATCGGACCCACAGTGGCAGTCACCCTTGATAACACATGTAGTAAAGGTGTGTAAAAACCCTCAAATAGCATAATTTTGGAAAATCAAACATTTGAGCATATGTCCTATTTTAAGAGGTAATTATGTGACAATTGTTGCCACCTTTAGATATTGTCGTCACGCCAACTGGTTGCTTGGGAGCGAAGTCTTTTCATTATAACAAACGTAAACATGTTTGTTCAGTTTTACTGTGACTTTAACATGAACTGTGTTCTTTGGTGAGATTGTTTGAGTTTTGTGGCAGCAAACATTCCAGGTTGGTTTGGAAACCTTATTCTTACTGTTAAGAAGGGTGGAGGATGTGTGATAATGTGGGACCTGTTTTCTTCTTGTCACAACTAAAATATCATATAAATGGATCAGCAGTCCCAAAATCAATCTTCTTTCATGGCCATCACAGTCCTTAGGCTTTAGACCTCAACCCATGGAAACGTTTGAGGTGAATGTGAGATTATTCTACTACAATAAAAGACTATTTTATTTCATCTTTACCAGGGGTACTGATGTATGTGGCCAGAACCTCTATACCTCTATCTCTACACACTATACTATTAATACAATTTTTTTTTTAATCATCTGTACCTCTATCCCCACACACTAATATTAATATTAATGTAATATTAATATCATTTTTCCCATTTTAGCACCAGTACAAAAGATTCCCATAAAAAGGAACTTTTACTTGCATTAAAATCATTTTTTGGTTTTTGGTAATGTCAAAACATGGAAAATGTGGTCATTTCTTACCATTAAACATACATGTCTTCCTATACTTTTGAATGATCACTCCTACGTCATTGACAGGGGAAACTAAATGCAATGCACGGAGATGTTGGCAGAATGACGAGTGAGCAGCGAGTCTCGAGGGGAGCCTGGGGTTAACCACTAACAACCAGAGGGTGTTTCTGTGCCAACCATGCTGTGCTTTAAACAACCACTTTGCCAGGCCAGTGATCAGGGCTTTGTGCCAGCTGCCAGACTATAGCTGGGAAGCCACCAATAGTCTTTGTTCACACATATGAAGAAAAAAGGTCCAAAGAATTTCTATTTTGAAGCAATATATCATAAAACACATTTTAGAATATCCAAAACAGCTTTTTCCATAGTTTTTCTGTCTCTATCAATCCCAGTCCCTTCATCTCTCCATCCAACTCACATGGAAACACGACAAGTAAGAAAGGGAGAGGGAAAGCAAAGCCTTGTCTCTGTAAGAGCACCTTTCAGTTCATAATCAGCCAAATCAAGTGTATATGCACTGACAGGCTGTTCCACAGAGAGCTGTGCTCCCTGCCAGGGGGATGTGGAGAAGTTTGAGCCAGCACAACAATATAAGCCATTGTTGCATTTGTTCAGACATCCCATCCAAGTCTCTCCCGCCCCTCTGGAGCAACTGCCCAGGTTTGTCAGCCCAATAATGGCACCTAATTTGTACGGAAGTGAGGGGAAATCACTGTGCAGCAAAACCTGCACAACAATCACTTTTACCAATACTGGAGCCAGGTTTTTGGTTATTTAAATGTTGTTGATAGAGGGCGACATTCAAGGGATGCTTCATGCCAGGGACGTTTCTGAGCTGTTTTAAACAAGTCATCGTGTCATCAAAAGGAAAAAAAACCAAAACATTTAGAAAAGATGACCAAAGGCTGATGAAGGTTATCCTAAAATCAGAGTCACTGCTGGACAAAATTCTGTTCATATCCGCTCTTTCTCTAATCATCACACTGGATCCCATTTTCCTCTTGCTTTACAGTTTGCAGACAGGCATGTGCCAGCTGTAGGAAACTGACAGGGCAGCAAGCAGAGTGGGATTTTCCCAGAAACATTAGCCTGATGACTATCTGTCTAGCTGCCTTTTTTTTTTTTTTTTTTTTACAACTGTATCCAGTCCAGCAGAGTAGATTGTTGGATGACTATATGCCTAGCTGCCTTTCCTTTTTTTATTTTTTTTATTTTAACAACCGTGTCTTGTCTAGCAGAGTAGATTGTAGCCAAAACATTTGTTTGTTGAGTGCCAATAAAAAGCCCAACATATTCCCTTTCACAAGTGGAGCATTCCGGCTAACATTTAAAGCTCTGCTTGATATTTATAAAAGAAAATTTATTAGACACTACTTTGAGATTATTTCAATTGTTACGGACATGGAGATAAAAACAAAAAAAATAAGAAGTGCTATGTGCCATTCCAAGTCAGTTCTGCTGCCAGTCCTTTGCCACTTGCCTTCAAACAATGTTGAACATTATAAAGATATTGGAGATAATTGTAGGAGGTAGTGAAAATATAAACACAGACAAACTTGTAGGCATCCCTGGTAAAGACTTGTTAAAATAAATCAACATTTATTGTACTTAACAATGAAAAATCAAGAAAAATCCAACCCTGTGATTTGATTAAAGCAGCTTGTGCCTATAGGCCAACAATTTTGTTCTCCTATAACATTTCATTAGATTGGAGCATCCAGAGTGAGAGGCCTTTGACCATCTCTCTTTTCTACAATCTTAATCTTAATCCTAATCATCCTGAATTCTGATTCTTTTCTAAACCTCTATCTCTTCTTGATGTCCATAGAATTTAGGTGTGGGAACTAGAATGGAAGAAGGTTGATTTTGTGTCTGCTAAACATGTTAACATGGACATGTGTTTTGCATAATTATCCTACTGAACAACCCAATATTAACCCATTTTCCATTCACTGGCAGTGTCCACCAGACCTTCTTGAATTTCAAGATCCTCTACCATCCTTAACAATGGACATCAGGTGCTTTTTCACATATTCATCCCCATATTTAGCGCTTGGTGCCAGGAAGAACAATCTCAGTACTGGTTAACTTTTGTTATTTCTGCCCACTGAAACAGTATCTTGGTGGAGCAGACCCTGTTATAGGAGGAGTTTTCTGATGTTTCATATAGTCCTGCTCAGGTCCATTTTTGTAATGCATAAACACACAGAATATTTATTGTAAAATGTTACAAAAACTTGAATTGCAGGAAGTGTTGTGAGCCTTAATCTAAGGCATAAACTTCAAAGGTATGTTGTTGAAGTTAGAATTACCTCCAGACATTTGTTGTATATAGATATACCTTAGCCCTTAGTCACATGTGACCAAATCAAGAGGTTCCAGTTAAAGTCCCTGCAGAGTTTAGCAAACTCCATATGGTTACATTAGGGATTGGAAGACAGCAAAAGCTTTTTCTCCTGGCATCACTCCTAAACAATCAGTTGGAATGTAAATACTTCGTCGTTTTGGATTCCAGATAAACAGAAAGTCATGGATTATTGATCAGAAGTTCCTAAAAACGCTGATCAACTTTCAAAACTAAAGTCTAAATAAAAAGAAATGCTTATATATTGTAAAGGGATTGTTAGGGCTACCAACAATCATGCACGTGGTGATTTTGATGGAAACAGTGTTTGGTTAATGCTATTACAACAGAAATAGTTTTTTAATACTTAATACACATCACAAAAGCTTTTATACCACGTGAATTTTTTCACAACACAACCTCAAACTTAAATGAGTTTCACTGGGATTTTATGTGACAGACCAGTACAAAGTAGTGCATAATTGTGAAGTGGAAGGAAAATATTACATATTTCTTAAATACATTATTCATTATTATTGTGCTGGTGAGCCATAACTGTACAAAAGGACCTTTCACATAAATAAAAAAAAAGCCTGTAAAACAACTTAAATCTTAAATCAAAGTCCGCATAATATTTCATCAAGGTTTACTCACCATCACATCCCTCTCCCCGATGATCACCAGAGTGATGTGTACCGATTTAACATAAATTGTGACAAGGTTTGAGGCATTAACACTGACTCCTATAAACATTAAAATATCGTAGTGACACTCATTTGTAATGCTTTGAATGGTTGCATTGGCACTGCTAGAAGACCTTGCAAATGGGACAATTGGGAAGGAAGGCGCTTTCAGGGTTCACCAAGATTTCCTGGTTAATATGCCTATTTAGACTCGCTAGAGCATTGCTATTGGATCTATTTGCTGAATTGGGTCTATTTGCTGAACTATTCCATAGTTCTGGGACATCACAGCCAGATCTAAGGGCAATAATACCTGCCGCCCTGGAAGCCATTGTTAATTTGACCAGAGGATACATCAGATTTCCCTACACTGTGGCTACCTAACATTATATTTTTTCAAGTCTCCATCTCACTCACCAACACCTCAATTTCTGCCACAGTGAAATTGCGCTTCTTTGCTCTTTTCTCCGTGGTGCCATTGTTAACCATGAAATAACATTGATCAGCTGGCTTATTTAAATACATATCAACATTCATAAGGTGCTTTGCATTGAACATTGATGGTTGAATGTGGGCAGAGAATGACGCGGAACCTTGTATGCAAACATTGAGGTGCAGCTGAGATTTATAAAGGGGAAAGTGCTTGCTGCTGTGCATGCACATGGTCTTATAAGTCTGGATTTTCTTTTGCATATGCTTTTCGGGCATACGTACACTTTTAGTATAGATCGTTCACAATGTTTTATAAATGAGAACCCAGATGTGCCAGTCTGACTGTGACAAATCCACACAGACTCAGTCATTACAGCCAAAGGTGCATCTATGTAAATACTGACCGGAAGAGTGAATATTTATGCAATTGCACTATAGCTTTTAAATTTATAAGAATCAACATTATTATGGAAAAATCTTTTTTCATTTGACAATTTATTTTTGCTTCTTTTGTTTTTCTGGGGTTTTTTGTTTGCTTGTTATTTGTAAATTCCTGTCCAAAAAGCCAAACAACACTGATGGTGATTACTTTTATGAAAACAATTAGATGTTAAAACATCTAAAGGGTTGAATACATTTTTGACACTACATATCAAACCATTTTTTTGACCTTAAATGCTTTCCACATGGCAAATACATAAATCTGGACAACAAAGTTGTCAAGCTTTGCATGATTTCTCACTGTTTTGTTATCTTGCACATAGAGAGAGATAACACTTTGATGGAGTGCATTCTTATACTGTAAATTAGTCTGTGTGAAAGTATTAAATTATGTTAACTCCTTCCATACTTAACTGTATGGTCCCAGACAGTGTCATGAGATATGTACATGTGTGACCTGAAATTGCGATGGGGGAAAAAAACAAGAAAACAGGGATCTTTAGCACAACTATGACTAAAGTAAGAGTTGTGCAAAGTACCCAACATGTCGACCTGAATACCTTTCAGTGTAAACCTATTATTGTGCTTTGTAATATCCTATGATGTCTGCAACTTGTTTCTTCCCACACTCTTTTGAAAGTCAACACAGTGCAGACAATACAGAAAGACATCTGTGACCTCACTGAAGCTCAACTTTTCCAGAGACTTCTCACTTCCCAGCTAACATTATTGCCACTGACTCATTTTAATCTGTCAGGACCAATCACAACAGATTTGATCCTTCATGTAGATGGGCCTCACCACTAGATATAGGACTGCTGGAACAAATATACCTTAATTCTTCAAGTTGTATGTGATGGGACATTTCCCCTTCGCTTTGCTGTTTTGATATATCACCTCAAAGTTATATTGGATATTAGGAAATTGATTAATTTAAGAAATGTTTGTTGAACTCTGAAGTTCTATCATAAATGTATAAGCTGAATGGTTTGAGGTGCGATTTATAGTCAATCAACAAAATGTCTTATAATCAAACAAGGCTGTTGATTCAGAATAACATTCTCACTTCCTACTATATCTGTGATGCCCATTCTGTACTGGAAGAAAGTTAAAGGATCCACAGGCTTAAGGTAGTGTAGTGTTTTTTAACATGATTGACTACACAGTACATTTTTATGTTTCCGCTAAATCAAATGTATTGTTAGTAAAGAATAACATGATTAATTATAAAAATTTGTTTTCATATGATTTATTAAGGGATGCATTTATTAAGGGAGATTGTTATCCAAACCAATTTCACTCTGTATAAAAATATAATTGCCCCCACATTCTTTGAAAAACTTCAATTTCTATAGCCATACCCAGACCTGATTTCTGGCCGACCTCAAGAGATCATTTAAATAGTACGTTTCTGACAACATGAAGTAGGCTAAAATATCTGGGCAACACATCATGCCCCAATGTATAGAAATTCAGAACAGATGGTAAACAAATTCAATGACATCTTTCAGCCTGGAAAGAGTTACAGAGTCATTTCTAAGACATTGGGACTCAAGTGAACCACAGTAAGTCATTGTCCACAAATAAAAAATAAAAAAAATAGCATGGAAATATGGTGAAAAACTTCTAAATACCTCCATACCTTTTGTGGTTCAGTTAAGGTCAGTGTTCATTATTTAATCATCAGAAAGAAACTGTGCAAACCTGTGAGAGTTTCAAGATCAAGGCCACTCCTGACCAAACAGAGGACAAATACTTGTCTCACATTTGACAAAAAAACATCTTAATGGTCCCCAAGATTTTTGGAAAATATTCTATGGTTTAAAGGGGCAAAAGTGGAATTTCTTGGGAATGACCTTTGAAACCAGTTAAATACAGTAGTCTCTCACTTGCAGGTGTGTATTCCACACGTCTTCTAGTAATATCCAAAGTCAAAATATTAGCAGAAAAAAATGTACGTGTACATCCAGGGGGAGCCCAAGGCGTTCCCAGGTCAGCCGAAAGAGATAGTCCCTCCAGCGTGTCCTGGGCCGTCCCCTGGGCCTCCTCCCATTGGGACGTGCCTGGAACACCTCCCGAGGAAGGCATCCAGGAGGCATCTGGTATAGATGCCTGAGCCACCGCAACTGGCTCCTCTCGATGTGGAGGAGCAGCGGCTCTACCTTGAGCCCCTGCCGGATGGCCGAGCTCCTCACCCTATTTCTAAGGGAGTGCCCAGCCACCCTATGGTGGAAGCTCACTTCAGCCGCTTGTATCCGGGAGCTCGTTCTCTCGGTCATGACCCAAAGTTCATTGCCATAGGTGAGGGTAGGAACGTAGACCGACCGGTAAATCGAGAGCTTCGCTTTTTGGCTCAGCTCTCTCTTCACCACAATGGACCGGCACAGTGCCCCCATTACAGCGGAAGCCGCACCGATCCGTCTGTCGATCTCCCGCTCCATTTTTCCCTCACCCGTGAACGAGACCCAGAGATATTTGAACTCCTCCACTTGAGGCAGGAACTCCCCTCCAACCTGAAGAGGACAAGCCCCCCTTTTCCGGTCGAGAACCATGGCCTCAGACTTGGAGGAACTTATTTTCATCTCAGCTGCTTCACACTCGGCTGCGAACCGCTCCAGTGCATACTGTAGGTCTTGGCTAGAGGGGGCCAGCAGGACCACGTCATCTGCAAAAAGAAGAGAAGAAATCCACTGATCCCCAAACAAGACCCCCTCCGGCCCTTGGCTGCGCCAGTCCTGTTCATAACTTTTATGAACAGGACCAGTGACAAAGGGCAGCCCTGCTGGAGACCAACATGTGCCGACTTAGTGCCGGCGATGCGGACCAAAGAGCCCCCTCCACAGGGCACCATGAGAAAAAATGTGCTGTAGCTATTTCCTTAAGGTGAGTTTTAAGCCGTTTCTTAGGTAACGTCTCTAAGTACATCTCATGCGGTGAGTCCCCAATCGATTATCTGGGTGCCTCCTAAGCAGCTGGCCATGCAGCAATTCATTGACAAGACATCCAGAATTTTGCATACAAGTTTAAACTTAATCAGAAAAGATAAAAACCTGTGTTGCAGCGTATACAGCCAAACAGATAGGATTATCCATTACAAACTTGCACCTAGTTATTTTGAAGTTATTAAATTTCTATATTTCTGAGAACGAACAATTTTCTTCTAAAAGATGAGGGGATTTTAGAAATTATAAAGAATGGATCTGACCTACTACAATAACAAAAAATTAAGTATTTAATATTTTATCCTAAAATGTTCTCTAGCCTAGTATGTGTGTCACCACAGTTAGAATCATGAGTTCAACAATAACACTACACTGTTAAACCTGTTATTTAGACTGTAAACTCCACAGGAAATGAATAAATCAGTTGAGCATGTTGATTTTTTTTTATTTTTTTATATAATTTTCAAAAATTTGTTTGGCAGCCAAAGAAAAAAAAGAATCTAAAACAGTTTCGAAATGACTTTGTATCAACTCAACTTCTACATCCAACGTATAGTCTATAATCCTCCTCCTTGTGGTTTGACTGCTCCCTGTGCAGTTATTAAAACATAGCCACTTGACATTAGAGGGCTCCCCTTTCTATCCACTTTGCATCTCATAAAACCCATATTTGTTCCCTCGACATAAGTTGAGTTCACTTCAAGAATTTGCTGAGCTTCTTTGACAAAGTAGTTTATTTTAGGCCTCTCCCTATATCATTATGGTTTTCTTAGCAAACAGGGCACATTTATTAGTTTCTTACTCACCCGAGAGCTGCAGTGGAAAATGCATAACCAGTCCCATAGTCGTTTTGTTCTGGTGCCGTTTTGTCCGATGTGGGAACTTGAACAAGGACAATCCTTTGAGGGCTCATTTTAAACACCAGTAGTGACCTCAGGGTTATGGCTATGGGATATGGGTAGAAGCTAATCCTCATTATTCTAACTATACAGGGGGAGACAGAATGACTTTGACATTTGATTTGTTCTGCCATGCTGATATCCCCACAACCTCAGGCTTTACTAAATTACAGCCCTTTGCTTCTTTTGCGCTTCGTTTACTCTGTCAACTGAATACAAACACAATGATTTAAAATTCTCACAGTTATGACTGATGTAAGTACATTTAGCTCTTTGCAAGAGCATGTATAGTCTGTGAATGTTTCTACATTTTTTTTTACATTAAAACCACAAATGTAAATTTTTTTAAGCTAAATTTTATGTGATAGACCAAGTTGTGCCTAAACATAAAAGGAAAATAATACATGGTTTTAAAACATTTTTGCTAATAAAAATCAGAAAAGTGTGCTATGCACACTGGCTCCTTTGATTGAACAACCCTAAATGCACTCCAGTGCAACCAGTAGCCTTCACTTGACCCAATTAGTAAAGAGAGTCCCCTTTGTGTAATTTTATTGCAATATAAATAATCTGTTCCATTAAGGGCTCAGAGGTTTGTTAGAAAACATTACTGAACAAACAGCATAATGAAGATCAAGGAACACAGCAGGCAAGTCAGGGAAATAGCTATGGAGAGGTCAAAGGCAGTGTTAGGCCAAACGTTGAACATCTGATGGAAAACTGTTCAATCAGTCATGCCAATAATGCAAAGAGTATTTCACAACTGCAAACCTACCAAGAAATGGTCGTCCACTTCAGCTGACAGGCAAGAAGAGTGAAGCAGTCAAGTGGCCCATGGTAACCTTGGGGAAGCTGCAAAAGTTTATAGCTCAGGTGGGAGAATCAGTCAACTGGACAACTATGCAGTCTAAACATCAGGCATTAATAGAAGAGGGGCAGAAGGAAGCCATTGTTTGAAAAAAGCTTGCAGTCCTGTTAACAGTTTTTCACAAACCATGTAGGGGACACAGCAAAAACACGAAAGAAGGTGCTCTGGTCAGGAGAGACCAAAACTGAACACCTAAAACTGGGTAGGAGGTTCAATTTCCAACAGGGCAATCTTACTACACAACATTATTTGCTAGAGCTAAATTGAAATGGATTAGATTAAACCATGTGCAAGTGTTAGAATGGCCTAGTCAAAGTGCAGACCTAAGTCTATTTGAGAATTTGTCCCAAGGCTTGAAATTGATGTTGGCAGATGTGCTTCATTCAATCTGATAGAGCTTGAACCATTTTTTCCAAGGAATAATGGGCAAAAAATTATTTTAGTCGTAGATATGCAAAGCTGGTAGAGACATGTACCAACAGAGACTCAGGGGGATTTTTATTTTAAATGAAATGATCAGAATCAGCAGAAATGTAATTGATCAATGTCAATTAAATTAATCACCAAAGGACCCCAGAACCCCATCCCAGAACATTAATACTTTTAGAGAACAAAGATTTAAGGTAGATCTATGATGGTGGATATATTTCAATGCCTCATAAGAACTTTGTTTTAATGTCTTGTTTAATTTGATAATGTTTTAAGGTCTGATGAAACACCTTGAGTTGTGTTTTCTTTTATATGTCTGTGGTACTGATGTGTGTGTTACAAGCACTAAGCATTAACACAGCTAGCCTGCCAAATTGCCCAAAGATGGCACAGTCTCTGGGAGCAGCCAGCCAACCACCAAGCCGGCTCCGGCACACACCCATAGACAAACACACATGGAATTAGTACACGTATCATGGTCCTGTTTCATAGGCGAAGGTACATTCTGCTCCTGTGGCAACTTCACAAATAGACTTGTTTTCCTCATGCTGGAAAATGTGACCTGGAGCCAAGCAACACTCACAACCCGCAGTCCTAACAACCACACCCACCCACTCATCCACCCACGAAATAAGACGTTTATGGCACAATATAGAAGCAGGCAAGTCTGTGGGGGCTGGGGCTGAGGCATACAGCTTTGACAGAGAATTTATTTTGGAAGTGTTTCAAGAAAATGCCAGTAAACACTTTTCAACTATTTGTGGGAAAAAAGACTAAATTTCAATTTCTAAATCATACTCCAAAGCAGCTCCCAACGCATTTATTAAGGCAGTCATGGAAGACCCTTTTGTGGCAACACTTTGTATGGCACCTTTGAATCGTCTCCCAAATGCTGTTCTTTTGCAGAACAGGACACAGAGCTCTGTTCCAGAGCTGTTGGGAGAACAGAGATTTTCCATCAGTGGTTACACGTCAGGATGCATTTTACGAGGACACATGCAGAGGATTGGTCATCGTTGTTATTGTAAAATTATTGGGTGCTGTAGCGAACCATTGGATAGCCAGATTAAATCTATGTTTACATGTGTGTGTGAGGCCACTGTGGTCAGTCAAAGTAAGGTAAGTATCTCTTTGTATCATGTTATTAACATCTTTTTATATGGCTGGAATTGAGTGTTTGTTTTTAGGTGCCATAACTACAAACAGATTGGGCTTATGAATACTAATTTCATGTCTTTAGAACTTAGACTTTTGGCGATAAAAGAGACCTAAGACTTTTTTTTTTTTTTTAAGTGAGGTTATGTTTAAGTGAGGTTATGTTAAGAGGTTAAACACAGTTAGTATCTTACAAGCAGTGTGTTGGCATCTCAATTTAGCATAAATCCAGCAGTGGTGAGCAGTCAGGGCCTTCAAGGTATTCAGAGAAGGCCCTAAGTGTTCCCAGAAATAAAAGAAAAATAAATAAATATATACCAATAAATAAATAATCATTTTATGTCAATAATTATTAAAATAAATTTGACATGATCAGAAAAAAGCTTCTTTGCAAGATAACATTGTTTACTGAGTTTGGTCAGATTTTTCTGTCTGAGATCTGTGCTCTACTGGGACTCTGTGTCAGGAAACAAAAGCCAGTGAGAGGCTCTTGTTTTATGTCACTAAGCAACGTTATGTATTCGGAAGTATTTTGCTTTCTTGTCTAAGTACCTTCAGCCTTAAACTGAATGGCAGTGTAATTTTTGACTGCATTTGATCAGCCAATATTTTGATTTGCAGTTAGTGGCAGTTTTCTTCAATGCTCCATGGTATTCACGCTGGCCTAGTGATGATTATAGTAGGAGACGGCGCTGTCGCTTGTCACACACATTCCAAAACACTCAAAATACAATAAAAACAATTACACCACAATAAGGTGGTGCTGCTAAAATGATTTCTAATACATGCCGTTTTTGAGTCCTGGATTTGTAAGCCAGATTTGGGATAGCAGCTTGAAAGGATGAACTTGGCTAACAGAACTCGATACAGCTTGGAAGTCTGGGGACAGAATGGTGCATGGAAATGGAAAGCCTTTGAGACTCTAAGCTCTTTGATTAAAGCTGCAAAAACACTTGAGTGGGAAAATATGGTTGGATTATTGAAGGTTTCTACTGTCTTGAATCAACAGACTTTCACCCATTTTCAATCAACACTGATCTTAAAAAACATCCTGGCAGGTTATGGTAGTGGTATTTTAACAGCTATTAAAGCATCACCATGTTTGTATTGCACG
Organism: Characodon lateralis; assembly: GCA_036250325.1. Taxonomy (NCBI): domain Eukaryota; kingdom Metazoa; phylum Chordata; class Actinopteri; order Cyprinodontiformes; family Goodeidae; genus Characodon; species Characodon lateralis. The sequence continues at coordinate 13,799 of JAHUTJ010049825.1, read as the reverse complement.
GTGTTTTATCAAGAGGTTGATGAGTATTTACTACCAAAGTGGTGGTTCAAGGAGGCACACCATCAAAGACATTCCTATGTGAAACACACACGGAGAATGTACCACATACAGAGACAAAACATATCAGAAGTATCAGACTAAATGTTCGAATATGTTTGTTGTTTATTCTTTCTTTTTTATTCTGTTACATATCAATTCTTACCAGAAATGCAATATACACTCCCTGGCCAAAAAAAAGTCGGGACCTGGATTTAACTAAGCAAATATGTACGAGCCTCCATTGGATAATTACTACATGGGCGATTATGTTTCAGCTGGCAACAAGTTATCTAACCCCAACTGGTGCAATGAGTTGCTTCTCATTTCTTAAACAACCATGTCAAAAGACACATCCCGTGGTCATGGAAAAGATGTCAGTTTGTTTCAGAGGGGTCAAATCATTGGCATGCATCAAGCAGAGAAAACATCCAAGGAGATTACAGAAACCACCAAAACTGTGTTAAGAATTGTCTAACGCATTATTAAAAACTGGAAGGATAATGGGGACCCATACTCTTCGAGGAAGAAGAGTGGCCGGAAAAAAATTCTGAATGATCGTGATCAGCGATCACTTAAACGTTTGGTGAAATCAAATCAAAGAAAAACCACAGTAGAACTCTGGGGTGTGTTTAATAGTGAAAGTAAGAGCATTTCCACATGCACAATGCAAAGGGAACTCAAGGGATTGGGACTGAATAGCTGTGTAGTCTTAAGAAAACCATTAATCAGTGAGGCTAACCTGGAAAAAAAGGCTTCAATTTGCTAGGGAGCATAAAAATTGGACTCTGGAGCAATGGAAGAAGGTCATATGGTCTGATGAGTCCAGATTCACCCTGTTCCAGAGTGATGGGCGCATCAGGATAAGAAGAGAGGCAGGTGAAGTGATGCACCCATCATGCCTAGTGCCTACTGTACAAGCCTGTGGGGGCAGTGCTATGATCTGGGGTTGCTGCAGTTGGTCAGGTCTGGGTTCAGCAACAGTATGTGTTCAAAGAATGAGGTCAGCTGACTACCTGAATATACTGAATGACCAGGTTATTTCATCAATGGATTTTTTTCTTCCCTGATGGCATGGGCATATTCCAAGATGACAGTGCCAGGATTCATCAGGCTCGAATTGTGAAAGAGTGGTTCAGGGAGCATGAGACATCATGGATTGGCCACCACAGAGTCCAGACCTTAACCCCATTAAGAAACTTTGGGATGTGCTGGAGAAGGCTTTGCGCAGCAGTCAGACTCTACCATCATCAATGCAAGATCTTGGTGAAAAATTAATCCAACACTGGGGCGTGGCGCTGGTGGTGTAGGGGTTAAGCGCGCAACCCTGTGTAGAGGCTATAGTCCTCAATGCGGCTGTCCCGGGTTTGAGTCCTGGACCCGCTGACCTTTGCCAAATGTCTCCCCCTCTCTTTGTAGTGGAAATATCTATTTTTGCATGAACTTCAGAGAGGACAGGATGACATTTCATGAGTTGCATAATTGTTCAAATTTATTTTTTAAATGTGCTTTCTTTTTTGTCTTTTTCACATGTGCCTTTTTTTTTATATCTCCCTCTTACTCCTGGCTTCTGCCTCAAATGACACCAAGATCAGATATTTAAGTTAAAAATTAGGAATGTTTGGTAATTTTAAATTGTGGACACAAAGTTTTGCAGGGGAAAAATAGCTTATTCTATAATATTCAATCAGCTGATTTTGGGTACTTTGAACACAAACTGCTAAAGAGGATCAAGCTGGATTTAAAACCTCTGAAATGTGATTGGAACTTTTACAAAATTCTTAGTCTTAGAAAATGGTAAACAATCTTAATAACTGTAACCTGACATTATGCAACATACAAATATTTTACTTCAAAATGTATAGTTGGGCCTATTAATGCTAAATATTCTTAGGTCGATGATCTGCCACCTTACAGTGCTGAAGTTATTCTGTTTTTGTGTGGGTGCCTTGTTTTTATGTTACTTATTTGTAATACTCTGGTATTGGAAAAATGGTTTTGTTAAACCTATCGCTGAGTTTTGGCCCTAGCAAATACATTTTTACTTTTCTTGAAGATATTGCCCTGATCTGTTAATGTTAGCTGATTTAGTTGGAGTTTCATTCATGCCTCTGTTTCTTTATTCCCTCATTTAGATTCTTTTAGCAATGCCATTTTAGTTATTTCCTTCTTAACTTACTTCTTGGTCTATTCCTGTGTTTTGTTACATTTAGAATTATCTGTTGGATTTTCCCGTGTCTCCCTCTCCCACAGCTCCTCTGCCTTTATTGGCTTCATTCATTTATAATTTCCTTTTCCTTATTTCCACCTGATTACTTTCACCTGCTTGCCATGCTTTTCTCCTCACTTCTCCCCATGTATTAAGCCTTCTGGTTTTCTCTTCTCACTGTTGGATTCTTCCATTACACTGCTCCTGTCTCTATGCCCCGTTGCTCAGCCTTTGGTCCGTCATCCTTCCCAGTTCTCTATTTGTGCTCTTTGTGTCAAGTTTTTGGTTTTTATTAAATATTGTTTCACTTTACCCCTCTGATTCAATGTTTTCCTGCACTTGGGTCCTACTGCAAATCAAACAACTGAGAAGCTATACATATCGTCTGTCCTCAGAAAGAACTTACGTTATGTAAGTAAATGTAGCTATTTAAAAGTTAGGCATTATTTTTTTATCGATTAGTTTTTTAAATCAAACTGTTCTTTAAAATTTGATCCTTTTTCTTTAATCATTTGTTTGAATTTCTCCATATCTGATGTAGAATGAAGACATGCTCAAAACACATTAATTTCATGTTAGTTCTGAAGTTTTCTGAAGAAAAGCCAGGATCATGGAGTAAATGACATATCCTTGTTGGGCAAAATGGTTTAAACTTGATTATTATAATCCACAGGAATGCAACATGATTTTGTGAAGCCATTTAAATTAATTTTTTTCCTAAGTTTACTTTATGCATTGCAAATTCCTTTATAGAGTATTTAACAAAAATACCTTTGGTTCCTTTTTGAAGGTTTCAGAAATGCCAAAGTAGAGCATGAACCTATTGCAAGACAGAAAGTTACACCAAACAAGTGTGGACACACTTAGCTGCACATACTTTGATAGAATTTACTTCACCTTAGCAGACACTTGACAATAATTTAGCTTAGACTGCAGCTCCACTTCTTGAGCTCCTTGTGCAAACAGCACAGCAAAGGATGACAGGACACAGGAGGAGGAGGAGAATGAAAACAAACAAATAGGAGGAGACAGGCCATGAAAAAATGTTCACCAGATGTCGGGTCTCGTCTTTCAGTTCCATGTTTGATGGCTTCTTCTTTGATGCACATTTATGTTTTCTTTTTTTTAAATCAAAGCTGGTATGGATTAGTTAGACATTACGTTTGAATTCAAACAATGACATGTTTTTTGATGGTTTTGTCTTTGTAATCAATTAAAAAGAAATTTGTTATTTTTCTCATGTTGTTACAACAGCAGGCCACTGAGTACAAAAGTTCATGTTAAAGTTCATGCCTTTACGCAGTTTGGAACTGGACAAGCTCATTAAGAAGCAAAGCCTTGCTAATATCTTAATAAGGTTTTTAATAAGCAGCCCACTGGTATCAAAGCAGAGCTCAATCCTATCACACCATTTTAACTTGGTACATCATGTGTTTTGCTTTCTTTACCATGTTTTGTGGCTAGTATTGATTGGTATCATTGATAAACCAGTACAGCATAATTTTTTTAAGGGCCCTCCACAGTCTTGCCCCTTTTTATTTGACAGATCTTCACCACATTGCTGGGGAGGAGAGATTTAAACCACTGACTCTGGAATTAACTTCAAATTAATTTTCAAAATACTGACTCTCCCCCTCTTTTGAAATCCAAAAAAAATGTTTTAAGTGCACTGACTGACTTATCTAACATATGGTTTGTGTTTTCAGGATTCCTGTTGAGCATGCAGGAAGCACCAGCTTGTACAGTAGCACTGATGTGTCCACTCAGGTCCTAAATTGTACTGTTCTGCATGCTCTTTTGTATTACCCTGCTGCAACACACATGGTTAAGATGTTTTAACAAATTTTCCCAAGACATCAAGTCTGCAAATGAGTACAGTGTACTAAAGTAGAGAAACATCAACTTCATCAGTAATACATATACACCATCACAGGGGAATATGTCATATATCACATCCGTTATTTACTTGTTTTTCTGATTTATTTATTCAAGGTTTAGTATGCTTCCAAGTCAGTAAAGGATGTCAGTTCCTCTGAGGTCTAGTAAATTGACATGAAGGCCAAATAGTTAACTGGACCAGTGACAGAGAGGCTCTGAGTTGCCACTCCAAACAAAGTTTCTCACTGGTGCTTTTATCTGTATTTCTTTAGCAAAAACATCTTTAAAATATTCTGAAAAAATATACTTTTCTAGTGCTAAATGACTTTGATAATCACAACAAATATTTCAAATATGGCCAAGCATCTTTTAACCACTTTACTGACTTTTCAAATCAAATAGAATGATTTACTTTCAGAGTTTAGGTTCTGAAGGAGACCACAATACTAGGATGCTATTGACCACAACCATAACTTTTGAGGGAAAAGGAAATTGTATTGGAATTATTAACAGCAAAAAACAACAAAGGAACACAACTAATTTCTTATTTAAAGAAATCTGCAAAAAACAAATTTAAGTCATGAGGCCTTTCATTATCCTGTTTCTTTCAGTTCCAGTTCAACTAATTCAAACATATTGAAACGTTAGAATCCATGACAGTTATGCAGAGGAGATTTAAGAATCCTTGGTTCCTACCAACACAGCAGGAATAGTTAACTCTTCATCAAAAGGTTGTTGTTCAAGGGTACCTAGCCATCATGGATTTCACAACAGTAACAAAATCTGACCGATAAAAAAGCCAAAACAAAATTTTATTTTTATTTAGTTGAGCACCACTTTCAAATTTAAATTACCAAAACAAATGTTTGGTGTTTCCCTTAAGCTATGGCTTCAATCCTTAAAAAAACAAAAAAAAAACACATCAATAATAAATATGTTGAAACAGTTGATTTTCAACAGTAAGATGGAAAAGTGTTTTCCATCTTAATACAAAGCATACAGAATTAGCAAATTGAACAAACCTTGATTTTCAAAGTGTTAATTGGTCAAAGCTTTGTTTTTATTTTTGTTTTTTTTGATGATTGGTACAAGTGATAGCACAGACCTATCAGTTAGCGTTATAGCTAGCACCAAGAGAAACATTTTGAAAATAAATAAATAGTAAATTGGTTAAAAAATAAAAAAATAATAAATGGTTAAAATGGTCAAATAAATGAGAAGCTTTGCTAAATACAGCTGAATACAATGTACTTACACTTTAGCATGTTTGAATTTTTCAAGTCCAACACCTTCTTAAACAGCTCTTTATTAGACTGACAGAGGAAGTGAGGAAAAAAGGGGGTCACATGCAGTGAGCATTTTCACTACAGGAAGGCAGGAATAGTAACAGTGTCACGTTAAAAAATAAAAAATATACCAAAAATGTAATTATATGGATTATATGGACATTCAAAGATTGTCTTGTATATAATATGCTTTGATGAACGGTTCATTTTAAGAGATGCCTGGAATGCTGAAACAGGAGCTGATTTAAGGGACAGTGTTTTGATCTGGTGGGGCGTGGCAGAGTAAGTGCCAGAGAAGCTAGAAAGTTGGACTAGTGCTGCTCCACATCTATTCCCACAGCCTTTTCGGGATTCATTTGTTTAGCCTACTCCGTTCAATATTTCCAAAAGCGAAGAAGGAGCACAAGGATCGGAGACATTGAGACGCCACACAAATCATCCATCAGCACTCCAAAAATGTACAACTTCACTGGTACCTACATGGATGTGCAGGCCAGGCCTGACAGAGGAAGCTGCCAACAACAGAGACATCAAATTGGTGAGAGCTTTCCTTCTCATTTTTTTTATATCAACAGCAGATTATTTTTGGACCTAATATTACTTGACCATCTGGGTATTTTTTTTTCCCCCTTTTGCATTTGGAGCGGACTTTGAGCGCACAGCGGTAGACAAAAAATGTATATACGGAAATCTGGTATTGCCATGGCAACGTTTACAGATGCATGAGCGTCAGCTACACCCCCACCAAATTATCTTGATAAGCACAACTCAACATATTAATACACTTAAACTTTTCAGTAATCAATGGTAATTTCCAAGTACTGTCCAATTATCTTAACATTGTAATAGTTGCGATGGAACACATGATTTTCCATAAACATCTAAACAACAAAAATCGTTTACAGCTCAGCATGTAACGAAGTCAATTTATGACTTAACCACTTCATTTAACAACTTGAAGCTCATTGATATGTAGTATATGACTGAACTTTGCCTCTCTTTAGCTATTTAGCAAAACTGCTAACTATGGGACTTTGAATTATGCATGGCTTATTTAGGTGTTCAACCCCTTGCCCTAATCTTTGTTCTCCAATCTGCACCGTTACTTTTCATACCAGTCCGTCGTCATCAACATATGCCACATATGCTCCAACAACTATCAAAGAAGAATATCCTCTTTGATGATCGCAATATCACCCACTTCCATGTTATGCCTCGCTGTATTGCCATCGTTGTCTGAGAGCAATGTTTGCAAGATATTCTTTTTTCCATCCATGCCAAAATTGCTCAGACTGATATTGAACCGTTTTCCAATGTCTGGTTTAGCATACAGGTCTTCTTTGACAAACTTGCCTGGTAAGGTAAGTGCAATAGAGGATTTCATGGTGATCAGATCACTCATGGTGTGAGTGGTTCCAAATGTTTGGGATGATTGATATTATTGACAGTGAGTGGACGGTTATTTACAATGGACATAACTTCATAAAAGAAGGTCCTTAAGGAACTAACATCCAGGTTTTCAGCACTGCAGGCAAGGACTGTGTTCAGTGTGCTTTAGTGACTTTAGTGTGGTGTATTCATCTGGAACTCACACTGGTTATCGGCCATGTATGCAGCCACTCGTTCCTTATTTTCCTTATTTAGTTCTTTCAGAGCCGTTGACAGTTCATTTTAGCTCCCATGAGGTTAGTACCCTAATCTGAATATGTCTACTGGCTCCTTGGATAGCGATGAAGCATCATAAGGCACTAATGAATGCATTGGTGGTCATATCCTCCAACATATCTATGTGCACTGCCCAGGAGCAAAGACATGTAAAGAGAATGCCATACAGTTTTGTTCTTTACGACCTTGTCTGGTGTGGGATGGAACGCGGCAGGCGATACCGCAGCAAGGTGAACAGTGGTCAACATGGTCACTAGGTAGATCCGCCATCCATTGTTACTCCTGTGCTGTGTGGACCCTCCTGCACTGCACATAATGCCTGATGCTTTACTCCCACCAACAATTCAGTAACCATTGACTCTTAGTACATTGAGGTTTTGTCCTCTGCCCTGATGTTGTATTTTGTCATGATGGTGTGCAATGATGAGGTTTGTTAGAGACCCATCTTAAGGAATGATTGCAGGGTGCCTCAACTCAAGTGGCACAGACGCCTTTCTCTCATTATGCCATCTTGAAAGAATAGGTCAAGCACGTAGAGGTGGTGGTTGAAAGGCAGGTGTCCTGTTTTCTGGCTGAGCATGTTCAACTCCTCTTGAAAGGCATATTGTTGTACAAGGTTGATGAGAGGCAGCGCAGCTTGCCTTTTTTTCTCTCCATATTTAAAGGATCTGATCCTCTTTGCCAGCTGCTGGATATGTGCAATAACATTAACTCTTGTGGTCCATCTTAGGAACTGTAACAGGTGTCTTTGGATGTCAAATTGCCTTGCGGCATCAGTTTTCAACACCTATGTAGTCCTCACCTCTGGGTCTCCCACCAACAGCTCTGATGTAACCTGCTTTGTTACTTTGTTACTTGTTTTGTTCTCTCCCATAGAAACTTGGGGCCAGAGAGCCAATTTGGTTTGATGAGGTCGGCCACCTTAAGGCCTCTTGAGACATGGTCAGCTGGATTTACTCCTGAGTCAATATAGTGCCATTTCCTTGCTTTGGTTATTTCTCAAATTGTAACCTAGAACCACTTGCAAATGTGTCAAAAAATATTCCTCATCAATCATGAGCCCTAACTCTTCTCTTAACATATTACTGCAGAGGTTACTGCAGCAGTTTGCTCCAGTCTTGGTATGGTGACTGTTTTAGTAGATGCAACTCTCACTTTGCTCATTACCAAGGAGCACTGTACTCTGTCTTTGATCACCTTATGTAAGAACATTGACCATACCCTTGACTACTTGCATCAGAGAAGTGATGGAGCTCAGCTCTCTGGACCTCACCAAAGCCATCAGGTGTGGAGTGTAGTGGAGTCTCAATCTTATCCAGATTCTCCACGTCTTTTATCCAAGTTTCCCACCTTAACTTTAGGTCTCTGGGGAGTGGTTCATCCCACCCTGTGCCTCTCTGACAGATCTCCTGTAGCACTCTTTTTTCTTCCAGGACGTCTGGGGCTAGAAACCCTAAAAGATCATACAGGATGCCACAATCTAAAGAATCTCTCATCATGTCGCTGGTTTCTCCTCCAAAGACACCTTGAAGAAAAAGCAGTCTCTTTCGATCTTTGAACTGGCAAGTCATCATGGGTGAGATCAATATTTTTTATACTTCAACAGCAACATTGATTGAGTAAAGCACCCCTCGCTTATTGGAAACGTATTTCTGAACGTGCAGCTTTGCTTCAGCACACATGGCTTGAGCTACCTTCACCCGCTTGATTGTTTAACCAACTTAACCAACTCTACATTTATGAGACCATCAGCAACACAGAAATGCTTCCTGATGAAGCTAGATGCAGAGGGGTACTTTTTCTCATTTTGGCTGGCTAGGTGTTTCACAGCCCTGGCTCTGCCATAATTGGCGCAGCCAGGGGTAGATTATGCTCCAGACAGGTGCATTTATGCGCTATTCTGTAGGTTCTGAGTTTGTGTTTCCATCTTCCCACAGGAGAAACTACAAATAGTCTCTATCGTCTTTGCTGATGTGGAACCTGTGGAACATTTTCTCCACAGCACACATGACTGCAGTAGGATGTTTGCAGAAATGACACAGTACTGCAATGGGACCATTTGTAAGGTTCGGCCCTGTTAGCAGGTGGTGTTTTAATTAGTTGCCTTCATACATTGTAGAGCAGTCTAAAACCATTTGAATTTTGTCTGGTTTTCTTGGATGGTAAACCCCTTGATATGGGAGATACCAGACTTTCCCCAGCTCTGGTTTGGTAACTACTTTCTCTGCATCACTCTGCTTGAAAACACTTTCCATAAACCTCATATAGTCACTTTTTAGGATCTCTGTCCAGCCTATTTTTGAGGTGTTTTAGTCAGACTAATACCAGCCTTTTATTGTCTGGGTGGTGAGGATGTGTCTTGAAGGGAAGAGGCATCTCAAGATGGCCATGCTTGTAACCTGTAAACTCATTATGTGAGGCATGGCATTGCTGCATGAAATCTCTCAGCTTAACATACTCTTTTCCACCAATCTTTGGCCACCTTTTTGTTTTGTCTCTGAAAGCCTGCTGCACTAAAAAGGAATTGTCATATCTGCCGTTGAGCCTATCCCATGCTTGTTGATAGGCTTCTTCATCCTTTCTGTAAAACCTTTAATAGCATCATTTATCATGTTGCATACAGGACTGAGTGTCTCATGCTTTTCTTTGGTCTCTTCTTCAGAGTAAACATTTAGTTTTGATGTTGAGCTTCAATTGCAGCTTCCATATCTATTGCAGCTAACTGAGCCACCATTTCTGCACTCATAACTGAAATGCTAGATTACTCTGAGACATGATCAGAGGAGTGCCCGATGCATGCAGCAAACCCGGGAGGCTGTGGATCTATATACGGACGTAGCATATTCATTATCAAGTAACATGCGTAACCTTGATCTTTCTGCCACAGCATCAAACTCATCTCCTTCTTCAGTTAAGTGTACTTTCATCAATTGCAACAAGTCCGCTGTCACAGCTGTGCATGCATCACATTTTATCTGTATTTCTTGAATTGGTGCTGTTTGGAGTCGAATGCTGTCATACAGCTATTGGGGTCATCCATTTAGTTCCCCCTGTTCTTCTTCAGACCTACTCATCCTCAAACCAATGAAGAGAAGAAATCAACATCAAAGTAATTTCGTTCTATTTTTTTATTAAATCAGATAGGTGTATTTAGAGGTCTGGGCAGGGTGAGGCATAGTTTAAGGTGGTTTAGAATCACCAGTAGTTAATCCAAGGTATAAAACTGTTGCAGGCAATATTGATTTAAGTGTTTTATGCTGAGCTGTTATGATTTGCTAGGCAAGTGTTGCATGATCGCGGAGCATGGATACAATTAGTAAGGTGCCTGTGTTTTGTCCAGCTGATCCCAAATCAGCCAGGAGTTAGAAGCTGGACTTTTAAAATATTTCCATTCATAGCAGCTGATCGCCGAAAAGAGACACCAAGGGGTCTTCTCCTTCCAAGTTAACCCAAATTTCACATTTTGTCCATAAAACTGCTGGTATGATCTTCACAGACACTCAATACGCATATATTTTCTTTTATTATTATTGTTAGATAGAGGAGCGTTTGTGTTTATTTCGTGCAAGAGTGATTTATCTGTCAAAATAAGATTAAAGTTCCCCCACTTATTGGTGAAATGGCTGATTAAACAGTGACATTTAGCATGGTTTGATCAATAATTAGCAATTATTAATGATAATTAACTAATTGTAATTATTAAGTGCTTTGAGCCCATAATCACAACACCAGAGGACATCTCTGATTTCTATTCGTAATCAATGATTTTTGGTTAAGAAATAATTTTCCTGAATTATGATTTTTAATTATAATTTTGATAAATATTCATTAATCAATAATCATAATCCTTACACAGCTCCTAAACCGTGTCCTGTCCAGCAGGTTTATCCATGAATATATGCAATAGTGAGTGTGAGGAGCCACAGACCTGCCCCCCTGGACCTGGGATGGATACGGAGGAGATCTCAGCCATAGGCATCCAAAGGCCCCCCAGAGCACAGGAACCCCAGGAGAATCATTGCTGGTACTACCGCAATCCCCACAGAGAAGAGCAGGGGAGAGTCCCAGGGGAACCACCCAGCAGCCACGGTGCAGAAGCCCCAGGGAGCTGAAGCAACGAGCCCACAGGCCCACTGGTAGCCGTCTATGCCCGAGCAGATCCAGCCATGGACCCAGAGACTCGAGATCCCGGAACATATCAGTCTCCAAGCAGACCCCCAACAGAGCCCATGGGTCCAGGCCCTGGCAAGCAGCCACCAGAGTGAGCTGGCACACACCAAAGCACCCAGCCCCAGACACCGAGAGCCACCAATACATCAGCAGGCAGAGACACCAGCCACCGGAAGGGAGTGTGGCGGGGGTAGAAATAGGCCCCACATTTAATGGGGGACCTCAGTGGATCCAGGAGAGGGAGCACCCCAAGACCCAACCTGACACAAAAACAGGCGCACACAGTCGCAATCACACATTCCCACCCTCATGGGTACACATAAAAACACTCACACCCACACACACAACGTAAAGACACACAACAATAGAAATTGTACACTCACTCACACTCCCCATACATACTCTATACTCCCAAGCCTAGGTGCCGATACCCCATAGGGGCAACCAGCCCCCGGACCCAGGAGGTGGTCCCCTTCCCTCCGGGGGGTGGAGACAGGCAGACCACCCCAGCACCTGTCCAGACTTCTACCACCCAAACCCGAGTGACCCCGGCCCAGACCCCAACCACAGCCCTCGACAACTCCCAATCTCATCCAGAGAGAGGGCAGTGTGCAAACGTGTGGTCTAGATGGTCCAAACTAGCCTGCCAACCAGAAGCGCCACAGGATGAAACAGTTCCATCCCCCCAATGAGTTCTGATCTCAATCCCATGAACCCCCCGCCCACCATGAATCCCAACATTTTCCCCACAATTTCCCCACAGGGCCACCCCCATCCAGGACACAGATATCGAACACATGCCCCCGAACTCAAACGCCATGAATCCCATCCCCACATGTGCGCTCCATCCCCGAAAAGCCAACGTCATACAGCTCTTTTAATTCCAACTCTAGCTTCTCAGCTTCATCTATCATGTCATACATCACACTCTCAGAGCACGCTTGCTTTAACCTTGTACAGATGTTTCTCACATTACTTTTTAATTTTGTCATATGTGGCTTAAAACCTTTTCTCCCTTGGTGTTACCTCTTGCTCCTTTAGTTAATGCATTTTAGGTGTTAATCCTCTTTCATGAGAGGATTTTCTAAATTTCTCTCAGATTTCTCAGGTCTTGCATTTTTATCTCCCCTTATTTCACCTTTACCTTGTTTCCATGCAATAATGTCAAGCTGACTGAATGTCATCATTTTGAGACATTTTTAGTGCTCGATATTTATTATCAGTTGGACAAGCAAAGTAAATTTGGCAAAAAATATCAATGTAGCACACAAATAGCACCCCTAAACAGCTAAAATCTGAGATCTGTTTCACTAATTCTTAACACCAAAACATCAACCTTAGGCTTGTAACATGATTCAGGTTAACTTTCCTGTCTTGCAAACAAATCGGTAAAAGTTATTATTGGAACATTCTAATAGATGTCCTTTCTGTTCTGTTCTGAATCAATTTAATTAATTTTGTGTGTTCTGTCCATCAACTTCTTGAGGCATAATAATAGAGAAAGTCGACCTGAAAAGTCACATGCATTGAACTGCTCCAGTGTAGTGCTGAAACCTGTCCCTCTTGATTGTTGCAGGACGGAATAGCACATAGAATGCTGAAGGGGGGGGGGCAGGTTGGGTGGATGAAAAGCTTGCTGCAGGATGAAAAGCAACTTCTGTTATCATTTACAGTGCGAGTGCACATAAACAAAGCATGAATTGAAGCATGAATGGTAGCTACAGGGAACAATGAAAATAAGAAAAAATTTATTTTATATGCTGTCATCCGGTGTTGCCATGGCAGCGTTTACTGATGGCTAAGCGTCAGCTACACCCATGAACCCTTATGCACCTTGTGAAGGGTGCATGAGCTGGTCCAGTGTTCCACAGCCGGGACGAAACCACACTGCTTCTCTTGAAGTCGAGGTTGGACTATCAGCTGGACTCTCCTCTCCAACACCCTGGCATAAGCCTTCCTGGTGAGGCTGAGTGGCCTTTATTGTACAGTAATTTGACAGGAGAGAGGGCAAAGAGAAAAGGGCCCGAGATCGGGCCCAAGATTGGGAATTGAACCCAGGAGAACTAAATCACAGACCTCTGTAAATTGTGTGACTTCTCTACCTACTAAGCCAACAAGTGCCCCCATGCAAAGCTTTCAAGATGATCCATCAATGCACCAAATCTTTTTCCATTCTATGCTGGATGAGCATCCATTCGCCTGTTGTAGGACATCCTCAGGTATCTGGAAAACATTGTCAAAAATTAGACCACATTATTTCGAATATCAGACCTTAGACATAAATGCTTTTGCAGGGACCACAAGCTAAAAACAGTGAGACAAGACACATGTGAGCAAGCTCCACTTTCTTAGTTCTAGTGAGGACGCGGGCAGCAGCCTTCTGGATCAACTGCAGCTGTCTGATCGACATTTTAGGCAGACTTGTGAAGACACCGTTGTAGTAATTAATTCTACTAAAGATGAACGCATGAATTAGTTTTTCAAGGTCCTGCTGAGACATTAGTCCTTTAATCCTGGAGATGTTCTTTAGGTGATAGAAGGCCGACCTAGTTACT
>JAHUTJ010049824.1:0-29581 GCA_036250325.1 Characodon lateralis | reverse complement strand
TTCCTGGAGCGACAGTAGACTGCAGCCAATCACCTTCTCAGCAGACCGAATGACACGCTGCAGCCTGCCCTTATCCTTGGCTGTAGCAGCGGCTTACCAGATGGTGATGGAGGAGGTGAGGATGGACTCAATGATGGCTGTGTAGAAGTGCACCATCATAGTCTTTGGCAGGTTGAATTTCTTCAGCTGCTGCACGAAGAACATCCTCTGCTGGGCTTTCTTGATGAGGGAGCTGATGTTTGGCTCCCACTTGAGGTCCCAGGAGATGATGGTGCCCAGGAAGCGTAAAGATTCCACAGTGTCAATTGTGGAGTCACAGAGGGTGATGGGGGCAGGTGGGGCTGGGTTCTGCCTGAAGTCCACAACCATCTCCACTGTCTTTAGAGCGTTGAGCTCAAGGTTGTTCTGGCTGCACAAGTCCAACAGATGGTCCACCCCTCATCTGTACGCAGACTCATCACCATCAGAGATGAGTCCGATCAGAGTGGTGTCACCCACCAACTTCAGAAGCTTGACAGACTGGTGACTGGAGGTGCAGCTGTTGGTGTACAGGGAGAAGAGCAGAGGAGAGAGAACACAGCCTTGGGGGGAACTGGTGCTTATGGTCAGGGAGTCAGAGACGTGCTTCCCCAACCTCACGTACTGCTTCCTGTCAGACAGGATGTCAGTGATCCACCTGCAGGTGTAGTCGGGCACACTCAGCTGGTAGAGCTTCTCCTGGAGATGGTGTTGAAGGCAGAGCTGAAATCCACAAACAGGATCCTGGCGTAGGTCCCTGTGGAGTCCAGGTGCCGCAGGATGAAGTTAAGGGCTGAGTTGACTGCATCATCTGCAGACCTGTTGGCTCTGTAGGAAAACTGCAGGGGGTCCAGGAGGGGGTCGGTGATGTCTTTTAGGTGTGAGAGCACAAGGCGCTCAAAGGACTTCATCACCACAGAGGTCAGGGCGACGGGTCTGAAGTCATTAAGCCCTGTGGTCCTTGGCTTCTTGGGAACAGGGACGATGGTGGAGGACTTGAAGCAGGCTGGCACATGACATGTCTCCATGAACATTCACAGGCATCCAGAGCCGCAAAAAAAAAAGTTTTTCCTACAGATTTTCTTTTTTTGTTCTTTTAGTTACACTTCCATGTTTTAGATCATCAAGCAGATTTTATTTACGGAGAAAGATTACTTGAGTTGTATATTCTGTGGACTGACAAGACAAAACTCGAACTTTTTGGTGGGTTCTGCCTGTAATGTCAGAGTTTGTGTAAAAACCAACACAATGTTTAAGAAAAAGACCCAAGCAGAAATGGTGTAATGGTTGACCCTAAATCTCAACTGCTCTTGGGTTTTGCAGCAGGACAATGATCAGAAGCCCATCAGTACAAATCCACCTTTGAATGGCTCAATAAAATAAAATAAAATTAAGGTTTTGGAATGGCCAAAACAAAGTTTTACCTTCAATCTGACAGAGATGCTGTGGGATGACTGTTAACAGACTTTTCATGCTCTTAAATATGGCTGGATTAAAACAATTCTGTAAAGGACGATTCTTCCATAGCAATCTAAAAGACTCATCACTAGTTATCACAAAGGCCTGATGGTAGCTGTTGCGGCCAAGGGTTGCACAACCAGTCATTAGGTTTCTGAATATTTCTGCTTTACGTACAGCCTTGGAAAAGTAGTGCTGAGGCCAACAATCTTAGAATAAAGGTTTTTCATACATAAAATAAACCAAACCTCAAAAATACTGACTGAAAGACTCTTTGACATGTTAGGCAGGGTGTCATTGAGAGCAGTAGCTATACTGGGTGCTCAAAACAGTTGCTTTAAATCCATCTGCAAAATGGTAATAAAATATTCTTTCTTAAAACTTTATTAATCTGTAATCATATGAACTTTGGAAATTGGGTTATTAGCTAATTTACTCCACCTGACAAAAAATGTGACAAAAAAACTCTGTGTGACATTTTCACACAGAGTTTTAAAGCTTAATCTTTTCTTTTTTTTAAGTTATGTACCTTTACTGCTATGGTTTGACAGAGAGGAACTTGGAAACATGCCATTAAGGTAGCTGCATGCCTTTAAGTGTTTGCACTGAAAATACCAGCAGGAGCCTCTTCATAAAAATTGCAGTCGTTTTGAGAGAAGCCTTCAGTCTGACTCTTACATAAACCGCTCTGGCTGCGAAGCTCAGCAAACATCAATCCTCCTCCCCCACATTATCCTTTATTTCTCACTTTTAAACATCTCTTCTCCTTATTTTACATTTTAACCTCCAACAAAAAACACAATAGCTCTGATCAAACGTTAACACCTAAATACCCCAATAACATTGTCTTTATGTACTTTTTGTGTCCACCAGTCCAAGTAGTGTTAAATGTGTTTTTACATATTCCTGCCCACTCACTCCCCCACACTTCCCCCCTCGTCTGTGGGTATCTTGCTTGGCAGCAGCTCTTAGGTTTCAGAGCTGACTGGTGAAGCAGACGAGGAGTAAACACAGCGAGAGACAAACAGACAGCCAGTCAGACTGTGTAACCACCGGAGCAAACGAAGAGGCTGGCTCGTCTTTGCTGTCTGAGGAAGAGATGTGTGCATCTGAGGAAGAAGAAGGGGGATGGGTTGGGTCGCAGGATCTGACAGGTCCTGGAGACCTGAAGCTGATGTTTTAAATGTGAATGCACTGAAGATTAAGCCGCATATGCCGTGTTGTTTCTAAAATACATTTTTCTGACACACATGACTGCCGCTGCGAAATGTTGCTGTTTTGAATGAGAAGTTTACTTTCACTCATTAATGGCATAATAATTCATGAAGTGTTTGGATTGTTTTTTTTCCAAGGGTAGACTAATTACACTTCATACAACCTCAATGATTTAAAAAAAAAGCTAGAATTAGATGCTCGAGTTTACGTTTATTATACATTCTCTCTATTCAACACAATGTTTAGTTGCAGCTGCAGTCGAGGGTCAGGAAAGGCGATTACGATTGTTTATATTATCCATTTCAGAACCAGTTTCAATGTTGGGAATCATTCTCCTGCTTGAACAATTGTGCATGCCTAAGGTTTAACAATCTGAACCAAACTGTCACATCTGATGGAGGGAAATTGTCTGGGATGCATCAGCATCATGCGTTTGAAACACCAGTGTTACTGTCTACAGTGAAGGAAACTTTCTCACAACGGACTGATAAGGTCCTGACCAAGAAAGATCCCCTTGCACCAAAATCAACACCGTCAAATATGACTAAACTGTGGAAAAGCCAGGTGTTTTCTTAAAAAAAAGATTTATGGTCAGATGAGGCAAAGAGTGAGCTGTTTGGCCACAATAACAATGCCTTGTGCATTACACAAAGTTGAGGGTACAATGAAGATGTTCAAATCAACCAAAGATGGTTGAAACTTGGACACAACTGGATATTTTAAAAGACAAGTCAAAACTGGTTTAGGAGTGGATAAAACAGACTAACACTGAGCTTCTGGAAAGGTTTGATGCCTAAAAGCCGGGGTATGCATGGACACCAACCAGTTTATAGCTATGAAAAATGCCCAAGATGACACAGTATGACACATAAATAGCAGCCTTGCACCAGCAGGGTGCTGCCCAAACAGCGCAGATGATCTGAAGATTTTTGTTTTGGTGAAGCGATTCCAGTGGTTTCATCTAGCATTGTGAAAACGTGTGGGTTAAAAGCTGTACATTAGAAATGAATTGTTGCCTCAAGTGGAAGAGTTAATGCATCCAAATCATGTTGATGATGAGAAGTATATCCTTTGAATCTGGTGAAGGATCAGCAGCAACATTAATCTTGCTCTGACCAGTTATAGAAAAGAAAGAAAAGATCTTTATTAAGTGGAACCCCTGAATGGGGTCAACTGAGTTTCCAAACATGTGTCTGGGCTCACTTTTTGGGTCTGAATGGCCAACTCATTTTTCTTTAAGTTAAGAAACAAACAGCAGAATGATGATAAAAATAAAAGATTTTAAAAAAACTCAGAAGCTGGTATAAATTAAATTGTTTTTGAATAAATGATTAACTGAAATGCAATGAAGGACTAAAAAGACAAGTAACATTGACAGTGATTTAAATAAAAAGAAGAATGAAGCTGAAGTATAATTAATGGAAATAGGATTACTCTAATATAATTTGCCAGGTTTTTTTTTTTATTAATCTCTGCTTTTAATTAAGGTTAAGGAATTTTTTTTTATATTATTATTACTGCAGCAACTTTGTTTGAACCTTGAGTCAACAGTCATTTATTTGCTCTTGGGACGTTGAGTTCAACTACAAGGCAGCAAATACAAAGATAAAGTCTGAAGCATCAACTCCCTGACTGTTAAATCCATTGTGCATCTTCCAGAACCAAAACACTCCAGTCCTTTGCTATCCTCTCTGCAGTTTACTGGGTAATTATTGCATTGTGTAAATAGTTATTTCAGGGTCTGAGTTCTGGCAAGCCTTAAAGCTCTCTCGCTCTCTTATTGTAGAGATCCCAGTTCTCCACTGCTCTTTGTTTGAGTCAGAGGTCCTCGCTGCAGACTCACTCAGAAGCAGAGGTGGTGGAGAATGAATGAGTGAAAGTTAGAAGTCCCCAGAAAAACCTATTTATATTTCAGATCTTGGTCAAGTTATTATGAGCACAATGCATATGGATTACACAGTTGGTAATTTCTGTATATTGTAAATCAAAGAGGCAAGACTTTCCTGGAATTTATCCAATCAGTCTTAATCAGTAAAGGCCTTTTTTTCTTTAACTGCTTGAGGGAATTTTGAGAAAGTGTTATGCCTACATTTCTATCTTCAGGAAAAGAACATTATCTGAGAAAACTAGCAAAGACCTGACACAGGACACAAGAGGTGCATTACATTCAAAAGACAAAATCTGAAAAAATACTGATCAAGATCACTTCAAAAGGTTGCAAGAGGGTCTGAGTATGGAACAACTGCAAACATACAAAGACTTGCTTGTACACCGGGATTTACAGACTGGACAAAACAAAAATCATTTATCATGAGAAGCAGCCAAAAACATCATAAGAAGATATCCTGTTTGTAGTTCGCCAAACTTCAAACATGGGCATAACAAAGATGTGGAAATAGATGCTCTGATCAGATAAGACCAAAATTAAACTTCCTGGTCCACTTGTGATGAACTATGTGTGGTGTAAAACTAACATTGAACATTACCATGAACATACATCACCATGGTATGGTTCATAGTGGTGGCAGCAACATGCTGTGGGGATGCTAGTGAGAGTTAAGGAAGGAGGAGGCTGGATGGAGCTAAAAACAGGACGGTCCTGGAGGAAAACCTGTCAGAGGCAATAGAGTTAGGGTTGGGGCTCAGGCGCTACTTCTTCCAGGACAACACCTTTAAATACAACCAGAGCTACAATGGCATGGTTTGGATGAAAGCCTAGTCATGTGTTGGGACCGGCCCAGTCAAAGTCCTGACGTGAATACAACTGAGAATCTGTGACAATACTTGATAACTGGCTTTCATAGAAGCTCTTCATCCAATCTGACTAGGCTTGAGCTGTTTTGCACTAAGAATTTGTAAAACTGTATTATTCCTTTTGCAAGGTGCTTGTAACTTTCAGTGTTGACTGAAAGAATGACTGTGTGGTTGTGTCTGTCTTCAACTAAACACCATTTCTAAACTCCTTTTTCTTTTCAAACAAAGGGAGGGGGAACCATCTGAAATCGGTGCTTTCTTTGGAAGAAGAGCCATTGTGAAAGTCACAAAGTCAACAGGAGCACACAAAGGCTTCGACCGATGACTGGGAGCGATGAGCAAAGACTGGGGGCCAAGAAGAGCCAAGCCGGCGGACATTCCTGGCAAGCCTGGCATACTTGGAGTCCTGCGGTACAAAGGGACACATTTCTCTTCCTCTTTTTCACAAAGAGCCATCAAACTCCTTTGTTCTTTGTGTGAACAGATATATTTTATGCATATAATGGCTGCTTCCACTGGCATCCATTAATAAAACAGAAATTAAATCCCAGTTGGGTTGAAGAGACATTTGAGGAGTGGGTGTTGTTGGAGATTGGGGTGGTTTGGAAGTTGCCTGAGGAAACACACACACACACACACACACACACACACACACACACACAGCTAAAAAAAACCTCTTCACATTACCAATCAAGAGCACTTAAAAAAACTTCAAACACACCATCCAGAGCCTGGTTTGAAGCTGGAGTGTGACAGATGTAAGCCTCCCCTCTGGCTTATACACTCTGCAGAAAGTCAAACCAAACAGAATTATGAAAATAAGCATGAAAGTGTGTATGTTGGGGAGGGTGTTAGCCCCTTCTGTCAAGCACAGGTTTTCGGTTGACCACCGCGGATGGGATTCGACACCGAGGATGAATAATACAATAGAGAGATGCTGCTCGGACGTGTCAGCAGCATCTGTCTCTGTCTGGGGCTGACGTGTGTCATCCTCCCTCCTCATTCAGAGCGCAGCGCAGAGGCTTATACAAAACTAATGAAGCAGACACACGCTGTATTAACACACACACGCACCCCATCCTTCATTGTGCACATGCAGAGGCAGGAAAAACAGTGCAAGTCTTCTTCAATGAGGGGAGATGCTGCCATGTGGCCTTGACCAGAGACTAAGATTTCTAAAGCTGCCCCCAGAGCCCCACTCTGCTCTTGATACACAAAAAGAGTGTGGGGGCTCAGATCATGCAGGTTACTTTAAGAGGAAGCAAAAATACTGAATGATTTATGATCAAACTGGAGCAGTTGTTGCTGGCTGATTTGGTCACAGCTGTAAGTGAATTCAAGAGGAGCTTGTTATTTGCTCTGTTTGGCCGAAGGCCACAGAAGGACGATTAAAAGAAAGAGAATAAAAGACAGAGACAAAAGAAGAAGAGGGGAAACTGTGGAAGACATCTGCTGCCTGAGAACAATAGTCTTTCTTTTTGCTGTTGAACCAGTTCTGGAGAAGGTTCCAGTAGATGACAGAGCTTTGATGTGAACTAATGTCACATTATCTCATCATCCCACTTAATGCACCTGTGCACGCCCAGGGGAGGTTTCTCTCAGTTGGTTAACAGTTTCTGCTCTGTAAGTTAAGGCCAGGGGCAATAAAGAAATTCAGCTCCCGACCAAAGGCTATAAACCGTAGAAAGAGGTAATAAGTTGAGATTTTTCCATCTGCCTCTAAATTTAGATTTCAGATACTGGTGTAATCGGGCTTCGGGCCTTTTTTTGAACAAGCAGACCTCGTGTGTGCACAAAAACAAACAGACAGACAGTTAAAGGAAGGAAAAGCACATCCTACATGTATATCCCAGAATGGTGCAAGCACAGAACATTTTCTGCAAAGTCTCTTTAAGTGGTAATACTTGTTTGGTCTCTTGGCAGCCTCTTCCATCCCCCATTCCTACTTCAACAACAGCCAGACAAGTCATCCAGCTTTGCTAGGTTCCAGCTGCTAAATCAGAGAGGCAGTGTTTAGATCCCACCCACCAGAGCATGGCTTCAACGGCAAAAAGGGCACTGCTGCGCTCTGCTCATCCAAAATGAAAGGAGGATAACACAAGGAAGCTCTGTGCACTTACTCCCCCCGCACAACCCCATCCCTACTACAAGCAGTGAGAACATTTTACTTATAAAAACCTGGCTAATAAGTTGAAATGCACTAGAAGAATATATAAATTAAACACATGAAACCATCCTGCTTTGCACGGAAAAAGTTGCCTTTTAAGGCTTTTGATGATAGTGAAAGGGTCACGATAGAGGAAAACAACACTTCAGGCTTTGTTCTTTTAAATAGACGCTCACAGAGAGCTCCAGAAGATGAAGCAGGGAAGTCAAAGTACACCATCAACGAGAGGCCATCAGGTCTGAGAGATGCTCCCAGCTCCTCTTCCCTCACTTTAGATCCCTTTTCAATGACAACATGCATTTGACAACTCCCTCCAGGCCTCCAGCTGCCGTTTTACTCTCAGTCTGCGTGCATGTGATGTTTTTCCTGTGCTTATCCCACTGCACATTTTCCTTCTGGCTTTTAGAAAAACGAGGATAGAAAACAAACTTTTTACAAAGGTCTCCAAGCTCTTTCTGATAAGGTAGAAACTTAGCAACCTTAAATTGCTCGCATCTCCTTAGTTTTTCATGCAAAGCAGCTAGGAGTGTATTTACCTTGGCTAAACCAACTAAATGTGTTGCTCTGTGTGTGTTGCATGAAGGAAGCAGCAATCCTTTAAATGGCAAGAGACCTCCTACACTGCATAATCCTGAAACACAGATGAAAAATACCAAGAACTGAGGACATCCGTTTTGTGTTTCCTTATAAATTACTAAAGAGTTTCCCTTTTAAATACAACACATTAACACACAACATTAAAGGATCCTACAAAAAGTCAGCCAGTGAATATGTTGCATTGGTTTTACAGAAAAGTCCAAACTGAAAGCACAAGGACGACTGAGGGGTTTCGATCCAGTTGTTTGTCCCTTACTAACCATTAGCCACATGCTGTAACAACACATGTCATTCCTATGTGGTCTAATCAGGAGAGAGATGTTCTGTGTCCCAGAGATGAAGATGCTTTGCTGCAAAATGTGCATATAAAGCCCAGAAGAAAAGCTAAAGATTTTGTGAAGATGCTGTCAGGGGCTGTTAAGAGAGTATCTTTATCCACAGTGAAATGAGTCCTGTACCAACATACTGAGAGAAGAAAAAGCCATTACTCCAAAAGCAACATAAATACCAGTTTACAAATGCTTTCATGAACAAAGCCCTTGTCATGTGGTCTGATGAGACTAAAGTGAAAGTGTTTGGCCAAAACTATCATTGTTTCATTGGGAGGAAAAATGGGGAAAAAAATTGGAATCTGTAAAGTACAGTGGTGGCAGCATCATGCTGTGGGGTAGGTGCACTTCTCAAAATAGGCGGCATCATGAGGAAAAAACATTATGTGAAAATATTAAAGCAGCATCTCAAGACATCAGCCAGTGAGTTAAAGCTTGGGCACAAATGGGTCTTACCAAATGGAAAGCATCAGGTAATTAACAAAGTTACTTAAGGGCAACAAAGTCAATGTTTTCTTTTGTTTGTTTGTCCTCTTGAATGCTAGCTTCACCAAACACTTTCCTGCACAGTTTCCCCAGACCACAGCACATGTCTCCACAAATTAAGGGTCTTTGTGCAGAAGTGCATTTGCAAACCATTTTTTTATGTTGTTTTTTGCATCTTCACAAACTCTTTTGTTTTGTCCTCGGCTTCATGCTCACATTTAACAGCAAAACATGTTCATCTCTGTGACACAGAACGCGTCTTCCTCCTGAACAGAATGATGGCTGGCCATTCCCAAGGTGTTTATACTTGTATTTAATTGATAAACGTCACACCTTTGGACATCTGGAAACTTTACCAATAGATAAACAATACATGTGGAGGTACACATTTCTCTTTCTAATATCATGGTTGATTTCGCCATAGTTTGACACAATGAAGCAGTGCGTTTGAGGTGTTTTCTTTTAAATACATCTGCAAACCTGTATCAGTTTAATTCAAATGTGATTTAACCTATCAGACATGATACATGATCATCATCTGTCCCAAAGCTTTTAAAGGACTGTTAGTTTTAGTGTATGTAAACTTCTGAATATGACAAAATTAAAATAAAATCTCAGAAATCATTTTTCTGATCCTGACTGATCTAAAACAAGAAATAGTGATTTGTCAGACAGTGAAGAAAAAAGATAGTATGCGTAAAATTCCTAACAAAAGGTGATCAACAAAAACCACATGGGAGTAAAACTGGTCCAACCGGAAAGAGTCATCGGGCACCAGCTGACTCCAAAATGCAAATCCCATGAAAAACACAAAGGGCGAGACAACACCGAGCACACTTCCTTTATAATCCATCTTTTCAGTTCACCTGAGGCGTCTCTTGTGACCCAACAATGGTCCTCCATCTGATCTGATTTCTACCTGGCACAATGGCTCTCTGTGGAGGCCTCCTCAACAGGAACTTCCTTTGTTGACGTGAGCTAAGAGATCAGTCGAGCAGGCTGGAGGAAGAAAGACTCCCATACATCCAAACCAGACCTAAGACAGTTTACATATTGTACAATCCATTGGAAGTATCTGTTGTAACACTGGTGGAGGGCTCTGTCGATGCACGCCTCAATGGTTCAGTTCTTCCTCTATCCCTGATCACAGCCACGGACAAACTGAAATAATTCGAATGCTTTAGCTTGCACAAACCGTATTTATCCCACAGAGATAAGCGGCGTCTAAAGCAGAGGCAAGTTTTATTGCTGACAAGCTTCCTGTGAACAAATTGGGTCTTTTATTTAAAAACAGGACACCTGGAGTTCCTCTGACAGCCAGGAGCAATGACACTACACTCAGGGAACCAAGAGCTCCCTTGATAAACAAGAAGCAGAAGAAGAAATATTTAACATTAGCTTAATTGGGTTTTTCTATTGCTGTGTAACATAAAAAGAAAACATTTGTTCAGATTTAAATATTGCTCAGTGAAAAGCCATAATATACCCATTAACAGTAAACTGTCTTTCTGCATGGAGCCTGCATGTTCTCCCTGTGCATACTGGGTTCTCTCCAAGTACTCCAGCTTCCTCCCACAGTCCAAAACCATTACTGTTAGGGTTGATTGGATACTCTAAATTGCCTTTAGGTGTTAGTGTGTGTGCACGGATGTCTGTTCGGTATTTCTCTGATGCCTGTTGATGGACTGGCAAACTGTCCACAATGTACCCCGCCTATCGCCCAATGATCGCTAGAGATAGACACCAGCTCCTCAGTGATTATGAATGGACAAGTGAGTAGAGACAATCGATAGATGGATAGTAAATACAAAAAGGAGCAACATACCTTGTTTTACTGCCATTGTTTTGTGTTTGTCCACTTAATCCTGTTCTGGATAACAGGTGCCTGGTACCTATTCCCAGAAGTCAGTCGATCAAATTATGGATTTTCCTGGCAGATTCAAACAAGAAAAACTATTCTTATTCAACCACGAAATTTGTTTCTGATAAATGAGAAAGACATCTCTGTCAAAAGGTAATAAAATAATTTGAACCAGTTTAGTTTTGAAACGAATCATTTATCCGTTTTTATTTACATCTTATTAAAAAGGCATGTCAAAAATTATTTATACCTTCCTCAATAATCAATGGAAAAATCTTTATTGGCATCAGAGCCGTCAAATTTGTCTTATAATTGCCGACCAGCCATTTCCAGGTTTCCACTGGTATTTATGTGATTTATCTCGGTAATCAGCTTCAGTTATGTGGGGATGAAAGGCCTTCTTACCATCACCCTAATCTGTAGCTGTGTTCACAGATCATCTATCAGATTCAAATCAGGGCCTAAAGAAAAACATGGTAAAATAGTGTGAAGAAACATGGTAAAATTGGTAAAATTAAAAGATGACTTTAAACATCTGCCAGGGCAGGAGCATTCCGTACAACTTAGTATACTGCTTCAGCTTTTCTTTTCATTTTTTAAGTGTGACATTTGCTACTGTTGTTAAAGGTCATTTTTACGTTTTTTACACCTCTTCACCAGAGGTGCCAGTAAGTCTGACACTGTATCAACAGACATAACATTAATATGTTCTTAAAAGGTCCCTAGATATTAAGTAATACAAGTTGTTTCATTTTATCACATTGTCAACAGTGACAACATGCCAAACTACAAATGGGAAACAGGCAAAAACTAATTTTCTAGTGTACAATGTAAATATTTACTTGTAATATTTATTTGTCCCTTAGTAGGGTGTAATGCACCCTGGTAGCTCAATAAAACTGTATCATCAAAGACCACAATACATTAATTATTTGACAAATTGAACAAGAGCTATCTGCTAAATCCACTTTTATTGTCTATACCAAGAGGTTTCTTACTATAGCTAAAGTTTCTAAAATAAGACTTGAGAATAATAATGTGTTCGGCCTGTCATGGCAATCAAAAGGATAATCCCTCATTTTGAAGACTGTAGCCCGAAGCCCTGGAGAAGATTTACAGAGCCGGCACATTAAGCCAAAACCAAAGTGAAAAACAACTGCTGACACAGAGTCTATCAAACTTGAATTTGTCCCAGTGTTTTATGGTGTTTTTCTGTTCATCTCACTTTGTGGAGAGACTATTTGTTTGACTCTGTGGCGAGAGAAGCCTCTGACACACACACACACATCAATGGCGGCCAAGACTCCGGATGTCCTGTGTTACATAAACTGCCTCTGAGCTGAGAGGTAGGACATGACCGGACGAGATGGGCAGAGCAGTTGGAAAGAATGAGACACAAGCAAAGACAGAAGAGAAAAAATAATTGTTGAGAGGAGACAGAGAAAAGCCACTAATGACAGCCAACAATAAAACAGAAAAAAAAAAAAACGGCGGCTATAGTAGCGTCTGCCACGCAGGGATGACAATAAGGCAGGAACCAGCAGCCCTTAGTGTTCGAGAGGGATTGAACGGCCACAACCACAGGGCCTCGAAATAGAGCTTTGTCTGGGGGTAAGCTGTTATTAGGTCGTCTAAACATGGGGTCCATAACACCCCTGTTGCCTCTCCTAGACACTGAGAAATGGTTAGTCAGCCAGCTGATTGGGTGGTCAGGATTATTTTTGATGAGCAGTTAATAAAAACCTCAATAATCAGGCAGAATTATATGTTCCAGTAACCTTAGCTCAGCGGAAAGGCTCCACTGCATGTTAAATAATAAAAAAAACAGCCTATGTAAGCAACTAAACAGTTAAAACCTGCTTATATGGCAAAACACATTTGAACATGATTTGAAAGGCAAATCAGACATTATCAGGTTCTTGTAAGTTATTTCTCCCATAAATGTTGCTTTAACTTTGCACAGCCTTAACACTGGAGATGAACCTCCAAACGATTGTTAAGCCTCAGATTCATGAGGGGTAGTTCTGTATTCTCCCTGGCTCTGGAACATCGGACCAGATGTTTACCATAGTGGAGATGCTGAGGGGGGTCACAGTTGTTTTGTTCACAAGAGTTTTGTGGCTCTTGACGGCTTTGCGGGAGTACCAGGTGTAAGGCCTTTTCAGTCCTTGTATTAGTTGTGAAGGTCCACAATGCTCTCCCTGATATCTTGGCTAATTTCTCTAGATTTCTTTCCCAAGGTGTCAAATAAAGGAAGTTGTGCATTTGAGATGTTGCCGTAAAATATATCCACAGGCGGGCTTCCATTTAAATCAAATGGTGGAACATATAATGAGGGTTTCCTATACTGTTTATAGACGTAATAATCCTAGTGGGTGTAAACCTTTAAATTTGAACAGAGTAATAAAAAATTTATTATTCTGGCATTTAGCAAATATAACCCTAACTCAACAGCAGTGAAATGGGGTCTAACCTTTCTAAATTCCTGCAGCAGCTAGCTGTGCTACATTCCTAAATAGAGCACAAGAAAAAAAAAAAAAGTCAAGATTTGTTTTCAGCGTTTATTAATAATTTTGTACTCTCTTATAATGCAGATATTTTGTTAGATTCTTTATGAATACAACGTTTTTAGTGCTGGTTGTGTGAAGATAAAGGCATGCTAAAGCCACCACAAGAGGGCGCTCTAGTCCTGACTGCCCCCACTTTATTTGCTAATAAAATAATTCAGACAGAAAAGATTATTTTGAGATTTTTTTTTATTTTTATTACTAGGTTTCTCTAAGGCAGCAATTTGTGCTCACAGGTCTCTAATGTGGCGGTGTGAATAAAACAAAAAAAAAAAGGTACCAAAATCAGTTTTAGCTGTTTGCTACAGGTGTCATAAGTATTGGTACAAACAGGTAAAGTTTACAGAAAACATCAACAGACAATCATTTATTTTCCCCTTCAAGTATGCTACTATCCAACAAAGTGACTAGTGTAAAATTGGCAGAGGAAATAAAATTTTTTGCATGATTATTTACATATTACAGGTCCAGCAAGTGTGCACGGAAACAGTTTAAAATGCTTCTTCTGCTTTGTAGCACACGCAGACCAGACAAACAAAAACACAGTGGCGGCATTAGGAAATATACAAGTCAAATACATTAAGCGTTTGAGTGCAGTGATGCAACTTTTAAGACTTCGTTTGATCAGCGCAGTGGCACCTGCTGGGAGCCTCCAACCCACTGAGGTTCAATAACCAAACTCCAGAGCAAAGCTGAAGTGCTTTTACACAGGTTCTGCTACAGAGCTAAGAACGTACCCAACAACATTATTTCACCCTAGAGAACTGCCTTGACAAAACAATCCCATCTCAAGGTTCAACTCTTGACCACAAGACATGGTCATTACCACCATAGACAGAGCTGTCGTCTGTAAGCTTAGTTTTGGCTTAAAATCAGTAATGAGGCCCTTGAGAATATGGAAGAGCCTGGAGGTTGGATCGTTTTGAAAGGATTCCTTCGTATGTGAGCAAGCACATAAACACATCTATAAACAAACATTTTCTAAAAGCATAACACCTTATAAATGTGGAGTAAGCCAGAATACGGGGACTTGGCATGGGCCGGTTTGAGGCGTCAATGTTTTAAAGGCTTTCATAAAATTGTAAAAAAAAAAAAAAAAAAGCTATGTCGTACCTTTCTACAGTTTACAATCATTTCAATGAAATTCCAGAAAAATGTACTGGAGGAATTGGAGTTTTCTCCAGCTGTAAAGAGCACAGCGTGATGCTGCGCTGCCTCCTCCTTCACTGGCTGCAGCTGCTCATTGCTGGTTAGCTGGCTGAAAGAAAGCAATTGCCTTTTTCGAAACATTTAGAAGAAATACAAATTCCATTGCCTGAAAATATTTCCAGTGGTTAAATAGCAGAGACGGACATGGGGATTGAAACTGAAAGAGTACCGCCCCCTTTAAGACAACGCTGTTTTAAAGCTACGGTTAGGAAGCTACAAACAGCATGTCTGAGTGCAGGCTGGCTACCTGAGCAGATAGCCCGACTAGGCAGCTAATTTCAGCAGGTAATGCTGGTTTTATTCTAGCAAGAGCAGAACGGCAGAATTTGTAATATTACAGCTCAATTAGCATTTGGAAACAAATACTAGATTTAGCAGGTGTTTATTCTATATGTTTCTTTAGCCTATCTAACAAAACATTACTAATAAATATTCTATAGTATTATAGCAGCAACAGCATTTGTCTTAAATATTAGGAATGAAATCATGGTGTACATGTTTTTTTGAGGTGAGAAACTCATACCAGCCCATACCTACTGATCCCACTGACATCCAACTGGTTTATCATCATAATTACCGTCCACATGAGGCGTGATCTGTAATCTGGCTGAGGGAGCACACGTTTCCAAAAACCAGACCTAACGCGGGATGTGTTCTGGACTAAAATACGTTGTAAACAATTGTTATGGACACTCCCTGAAGGATTTCTTTTTTATAGGCAAGTAAATAAACCTTGTGGATAACCACACAACCAGCACAGTGTCTTGAATCCTTCATGCAAGAACACAGACAGGAACAGAGTCAGCTGAATGTGTCTTTGGCTTAAACCACAAAAACAAAATATATAAAACAATTATATTTTTAACTGACGCATAATCTTGGTGAAACCTCAACCATGAGTTGTACCAGAGAGCCAACAGACAGTGGACATCGTCTTCAATCCAACAACACAAACAAGTGTGAGGAGACCGCCTTCAATTTCAGTTCAATTACAGCAACAAATGATTATGGTTTCATCTACTGCCAAGAGTGTCCACAGGTGTAGCGTCCTGTGCATACACACCAGCATGTGGGTGTATTTAAAGTGTACACAGAAACAGACTTCCGCTTGATTTTTACATCCAGGTTCATGACAAATGAACAAATTAAGCAACAGGAGGGGAGCTAAAGCCGTAGCTCATATACAGTATGTACAAAAATATACACGATATAAACAAAACGCTCTGCTGTCATCTTACTGAGCTTAGTTTCTGTCTGCGGAGAGTAAAAAATGATGGAAAGCGCCACAGTTTCTTCTCAAATTAAGAAAAATAGACTTCCATCTGTACATTTTTTAAACATCAAAGATCCATCAAAATGAAATATCAGTAATCAGTAAAACTGCCAATGTGAACTTTAACCTTTCCAAGAGTCCAACCAGCAAAATACAGTCCAGTGATAAAAGCTTAAAACAGGAACTTCTTGCATTAACTTTGAAATTGATTGGATTCACCAGATTTTCTGGTTAATCCATCCTAAACCGGTGACTCCTGCTCGGCTAAAGAGTTTTGAATTTCCAACCAGCCGAAAGCTTCGTCCATGAACGCCACCAGGTTGTTCTGACAGCAACATTTCAGAGTGGATGCTGTTAATGAGTGAAGACGACTTAGTTTTGGTCCCACTTAGGCGTTTAAACATGAATCAGCGAAAGCAGAGATGCCGAAAGCTATTTAAAAGAAAACTGTATTTTTTGCGAATTGTTGACATATGGCTGCTGTACGTTTCAGCTGCGTGAGAGCGAGAGAGAGCAAGACTTGTGGCAGATAACCAGAGAGCTGAAGAGACTTCATCTCCCTTTTATCCTTGTGAGCTTTAACCTGTCTGGATCAATGTCAGCTGTGTTAAATAAGGATCTAAAAGCTGACAAACGCTAGCCGTAATTACCTAGAATATAAGATGCTAAAACCTGTTTAAATTTAAACTCCCTGATCATTTTGTCTTCATTCTGAAACATTAAAATCTTGTTTTCCAGCAACTGCTCTCTCACACGTGCTGTGACGTTTCCTCTGTTTCCTTCATAACAAATTAATGAAAGCTTCTGGCAGAAAGTCCCAAAAAATCTTTTCTAATGTCCCGATATCTTCTTAAATTACAGATATAAGCAGACCAAGCTTTGGCCACCAAGTTATGGTCGGTGCATCGCTACTACGAAGAGCACAACCATCTGGTTGCTCATTGTCTGTTTCTGATTAACCATTTTGTTTTTGAATTTTAGTCCAGCATGAAGACACAGCTCTCAGTCAACGCAACATCAAAAAGCAGCACAAAGACATTCGGTCTGTACATGCAACATAAAGCAGGTCCAATAGAACAGGCAACAGAAAGTTTCTTAACAGAATTAGTTCTTTTCTTTCATCATCCTTGGCGAGACAAACTAAGGGCCTTATTCTAATCTGTACAGTACCTTAAGATCAAATTCAGCCGTGTTTCACAAATTTACCACATGTATAAATACAACTCTGGAGGCCTTTTTGACCTGAGCAGAACACGATTAGCAGATTAGAGTTATTATCTTTAAAACAAGGAAAAAACTTCCCAACTATTATTACCTTCCCTTTTAAGGAAGGTCTTCTTTGAGTCTGTCTCGCTCCGCATATTTACTCAATTTGCCAAAAAACAAGCTCTCCCTTAGCTGAAATAAAATACTAGTCAGATTTCAAAAACAGAACAACATTGGTGGGAATCTACAATTCAAAATTTTTTAAAAGAAGCACAATTAACACAAGTACCAAAAACTGCAATTAACCTTCACAATCTTAAAATCTGTACAATCAACTTAATGTTCCTTTATTAGTTTGGAAAGGAGTTTTTTTTCTCTTACAGTGTGCAAATGAAACTTCCAGCAGAGTTGGGTCAGTGCTGATGAATGATTTCATGGTGGTCCAGGACCAACAGGAGAGTGCGGTAAATAGCGGTTGTTCTTCACTGAACTTCTTGCTTTTCAAAAACTTACCGGACTTCTTCTAGCTGAAAATAATTTTAAAAAAACAATCCTTTCAGTCAGATCCTGTTCAGCTTTTCGTTTATGTCTTTGGATTAATAAAAACTTTATTAAAACAATAATAAATCAATGCTGGACTCCTTTGTTTGATGACATGTTTGCATCCCATAGTTTTAAGTATATAAAATTAAATTAAATATTACAGGCAGTCTGGATCAAAATGTGAAGTTAAAAATGTTATTGAATTAAAAAGTTGGGAACTTCTCCATGTAAGCTTCTTCAATAGTAGCTGTGGATTTGTAATGAAAGTAAAACTCAGGTTGCTCGTTCTAATGGGCTGGACTAGGGGGGATCAGTGCTATCTACTGGGGCGACTGGAGCTTTAAAAAAATATCACATCCTCCTTGTTCAGGTCTTCTGCAGGGATGGTGTAGGGCGTCGTCATGCTGACGCCGGGACCGTGAACGTTCACCGGGACGTTTGGGCCGAGGCTGTGTGGCTGCAGGTGGGGTTGAAACGGGAGGGAGTCGCCGCTCTGAGAATGGAGAATGTGCATGGAGGGGGGAGGATGGGGCTGCACGCCAGGCATGGAGGGCTTCTGCACATTTGGTGGGTAGGAGGAGCTGATGGAGGAGGTGGGCTGGGTATCTAATCCAGCCTGGTCTGGAGGACTCAGCTGATCTGAAAAAACCATTAGAGGACAAAGGGTTAATCCAGAAAAGACAAACAGCATTATTTCTACTTATTTCAGTTTATTAACCCAAACTGAAACCAATCACATGAGATCCTCCCAATAAATTTGATTGTGATTATGAGGGGAAAGGATTAAAACGTCTGTATCAGCAGAAAAGCCTGCCATTAATTAAAAGGAAGGATGAGAAACTGATGGGTGTTTACACAGGGCGAGGCCCGGCATGTAGGTGAGCTTTTCAGAGGAATGTCACAGGGCGGGGTCCAGTTTGTCCAGGTGAAGAACCGAGTTTGTCTCCGTGAGAACTAACACCAATCAAACTTACCAGGATAAAACGTGCTCAGCAGGAAAATTTGTTTATTCAGTTTTGGGTCATGCTCGAGAATGCTTGTCACATTATATTTGCCTTGAAAAATGATATATTTTTCAAAAACAAAGCAAATAAGATGAATTTAATATTAAAAAGAAAAAAGAAGCATTTCACGGATTCTACTAATATGAAACTACAGACATATAGAGGCATGGTATGCAAGATACAATTTCTTTCACCAGCTGCATTCATCAAGATTCGACACAATATTAGCCAGTGTACACACATTCATAAATCACACAATCTCATCATATCACCACTTTTATGCTGGTTTTTGAAAAATGAGGCCCAGTGTAGTTGTGTTTGTCCTAACAGGACAGAAAGATACCTGCGTGGTGATGCAGAGAGGGTGACTGAAGGGGGTGCTGATGGGGGCTGATGGAGCGTTTGGCCTTCAGGACGTTGTCTTCTCTTGCAGACAGTTTCAGGGGAAGCATCTGCTTCATGTCCACCGAGGCTAAGGGGAGGAGGTTCCAAAGGGAGCAGGTGGGAGGCAGAAGGACACAGGCGGTGATTTGATTGCAGTATTAGATTTCACTGGTAATCTGGAGCAGTGAAGCTGCTCTGAGTCTAATCTGGTCATTAACATGGAAGATCTGATCATGCATTTTTACACAGGTTGTAGTTTAAGAATATTTGTAGAAATTAAAAAACTGCTTAAAGTAAAGCAAATAAATATGGGAGAAGTCTTAGAGTCTCTATTTGTGACTTAGAACATGTACAGACATGCAGAGAGGAATCTCATCACATTTCTTTTCACATATTTTGGGATCATTTCAAAAGAGCAACTCAAAACTTGTTTTCCTCTCAGATAAACATCCATGTTTCCCACATGCTGATAGCTTTGATTGTGTCGCTGTTGAAGCTTCTGAAAATGCAAGGTACTGTTAGGACTTTTTAATTTCTGCTCTAATTTCACTCCACAGAACTCAACTTTTTTTCTATAAACTCAGCTGACCAAAGAACACATGTATAGACTCCATTTACTACTTAAGTGCGTTCTGAAACCAGCTGGCTGAACTGGATTTAATTTAGGGTATCAGAGTTAAGAGGGCTGAATACAAATGCCAGCATTTCAGATTTTGATTTGTAGAACTTTATAAATATTTCTTTCCACTAAACAGTTATGGCTGGCATTGTGCTGGTTTATCACATAAAATCCCAGTCAAGTTTGTGTTTCTAACGAGACAGAATCTTAAAAAGTTCAGGAAGAATGAATACTTTCGCAAGGCACTGTAATTGGCTAAGCCTTCGGGTTCTTACCAGAGCTGTCGGTGCGATGCGAAGCTTTCCCACTTTTGCTCCCTTTCCCTTTGCCGCTGTTGATTGCCGCCAGTTTGGTGGGGATCTGCTGCTGCACCCCGACCGGTTTGTGCTGCTGGTTGGTGGTGCTGAAGAGGTGGAGAGGCACCTCGGTCTTCAGCGGTAGAGGAAGCGTGGAAGAGCCAGTCTCCCGCCGGACAGTAACTTCGGGCCGCTCGGGATAGTCGGCCTGCGCCATGGAGAGGCTGGCCCGCACCGTGGGCTTCTGGGAGTGCGGCAACTCGGACACGCAGGTGGACCCGGTGAGACCGGAGGATGAGATGAGCTCCCCGTTCAGACTACCAGACATCGGAGCCACCTTAAAGCGAAAGAGGAGACTGTTGATCAATCAGTAAAACAAGAAACTTTATGCTTTTTCTTGTAGTCAACACCATGAATAGGGCTAAAATCGATGGGTTACTGATCTCTGCACTATAATTATTTGCATCCGCGATCTGGTTCAGTTTGGAATGAGAAACATAAATTTTCTGTGCATAGTAAACACTTTACACAATGGGGTTATATTTTATTTTCAAAGGATAAAACAACTTCTTCAGTCTGCACACAGGCTATAAATTAGCCGTACGAAGCTGCACCATTACAGAGATCTGTTTTTATAAGCCGAGGAAGAAATGAGAAACACGTTGAACGCTTGCTTTCTGCAGAGCAGTCAATTTAACAAAAGCTCTAAAGTAAAGATGCACAACGACCCTGATCGTGTGCTCCCACCCACACGAGCAGATAAAATGAGAAACATAAAACTACTAATGGTCCCTGTACACATAAAGGCGCGTCTAACAAAACAGGCAGGTCTTTAGGACGAGCAGGGTAACAAAAACAGTTCTCATGACATCAGAGGATGAAAGACACAGGCGGCTTTGTTTGCAAAATTACAAGAATGAATTAAAGACCATGTGAAGATCAAGTCAAACAGGAAGGTTTCTACATCAGAGAGCCTCCATCAGTGTTTTGTGTTACTAATCCAGCACCGTATGATGCAAGAACCGTCAAAAGCCTCCTATCGGTGCCATTACTGAGAATTACAGAGCAATCAAAACCTATTGCTTCAAAAAACACTGTGGTTTTTCAATCCCCGCAGGATATTTCTCTTATTTTGAAGCAAAGACATCAAAACAGAAAAATTTCTTTATTAGGTTTTATTAGACTGCTTTGCAGATATGCACATTTAGTACACACCACAACAGAAGCTTATGATGATCACAGCAAAAACCTCTGCAAGACATTAACAACACCTTCAAACACCACCTGAAGAAAATAAAGATTTTTTAGCTAATTTAATACGATCTCACTGAAGAAAGTGACTGAAACTAAGCTAAAACTCTGGATTTTAAACATCCTGATAAACAAATTGTATTAAAAAGCAGTGACGATTGTGATACTTGACTTGATTTGTTTAATTAAAAACATGAACATCAACATCTCGTTATTTTAATCGTAAAGTGTATGGTTGAAAGTCAGTTTAACAAATCTTCCTCTTCAGTTGTTTTATCGGCTTGCGGCTCACAATAGTTTTGATTAATTTCCACATCCGAAGCTGCAAAACACATAAGAAAAGATGCAAAAGGCAAAAGCAAATATCAGAATGCTGGGAAAGCAGATAAATGTGGATGATGAGTGAAGATGTTGCGTTTGGAACAACTAAATTGGGCTTCAGTGTACAACAGAATGACCACCCCTGAGGAGAGCTGTGAGAGAAAGGTCTCCGCCTCGAACGTAAGTTCATACGGTGAAGTCAGGAGAAATGTGGTGTGAAAGCAGTAGCTTGGAGAAGTAACAGACAAGCACCCTCCGAAGAGATTTAAACCTCTCTCTGGGAGTGCTGTGTGTATGTAATCCAGCAGCGTGGCCTATGACTGCTTGACAGTTCTCACCAGCATTGTTGCTCTGAAGCACACAGCCATCCGGCCTCCCAATTCTCCCAACAGCTGTGTAAACAGAGTACGTATGCAGCTGTGCAGTGACTGCATGAACCACAGCGGCAGCAAATAAAAGCAGCCTTGCAACTTCACTGCATTCTGACTTTCCGTCTTGTAAACAGGAAAGATGTTTAGGAGAACTATAATGCAGCAGGTAGGGGCGGCACTGAGCGGCTGCTCATTCAGTCGGAGGAAACTCTGCTCACTGGCCTTTTACTAACAGGACTGTAAACTGGGACCAGCAACCGGCCAGTGCGCAGTAGATCTATGTCCGTGGAACTTAACCATACATGAAGGAGGCCTGAGGGCAGCAGAGAGCTGTAAACACCACCGTGTCAAGACAGATATTATATACCGTAGCATAACTTGAAACACAACACAAGACTATTTAATTTCCTTAATAAAAGGACTTTGAATGTGATCTGGCTCTATATATAGAGCATTAAATTATGTGGCTGGGAGGGCGTCACCATAACAACACGGTAGGAGAAACACTTACCTAAGTTTAGAAATACGTGAGGAATCACTCCATCTGTTCTGTTCGGTGTGCCGTCCACCTGGAACAGAACCGATGATCCTAAACACTATCCAACTGTTTGCTCCAGCTGTAACTGGAATACCTTCAGTAAGACAGAGGCCCTTGTGAGAGAAAAGTATCCATCCTTGACCCCACCTTCCTCTTCTCCCTCCATCATTTTCCCTTCTTTCAGCACTCACTCATCTTGACACACAGATGTTCAACTGTTCCCGGAACAAGATAAACATCTTTACCGACATGGGCAGATATCCAGATAACCAAAACGTGAAGGAGCTCTGACAGCTCATAAACAGTTAGCACCAAACGGCTTCCAGAAGGATTTGATAATGACAGGCTTGTACTGGCTAATTATACAGCCTCTCTTCCTAAAGGCTGCATTGATTCTCATAAATCAAACACAGCTTTACTCACAATGTACAATATATTGCCCTGTGGAAAATGGACACCACCTAGAGGCAAATACAGATGGGGTAAACGCAGGAAGACGATTTAGTTTCCACTCTGCAGGAATGTTTTACCAGTGCTAATGACAGCATGTTACTACCACTTGGTGGCAGTCTCAAAATTATGTGGGTACCGGGGTTCTGAGACCATGTGGGTAACAGGACATTTTGGGAAACAAGTTTGCTAGAGGGGACAAAAAGAGACTGGAGTGGAGCTAAAGCTTCGATGCATTGGACCCTGAATATACAACTAGAGCTATAATGGAAACATTTAGATCAAGGAGCATCGCTGTTCACATCACAGTTCTGAGGTTGACCGATTTTGCAAAGAAACATTTGCAAATAATTAGTCTCTAGATGTGCAAAGCTGGTATAGACAACGAAGAGCAACGAAAAGAGGGTTCAATAATAGTTAAATAAAATTAGATAATTTTGGCCCATTATTTAAAATCTCAAGCAACATAGAAGTTTGTGGCTGTACTGTAGCAATATATGAAAAAAGTGATATGAATACTTTTGCATGGCTCTGTATATCATATGAATAATTAGGCACAACTCTTTGGTGAAAGAATGAACAACATAGAGCTAACAGATGGGAAATGGATGACGACAGCTTGAAGACGACAACTGTCATAAAGTCTTGTGCTTTCTCCTTGTTTATCAAAGCAAAACCAGAGGAAGTGAGTCACAGCATCTGTGTTTGTTTACCTGGTGAGGGCGATGATAGGAACAGACCCAGGTTATTGAATAGTAAACAGGTCTGGAGGTGGAGGTTACAGATGGAAGGAAATAACTCGCCTTTGTTCAGGGCACAGATGTGAGTCAGCATCTTATGAATCCCTAACAGTTTTCATGGTTTTCTGGCTTGTTAATGTAGCTAATCAGCCAAAAAGAATGGCTGGAGGCATCTCAAACTTCCTGATTGGCTGGGAATCAGCCTAGTTTCTTCCTTTAAGGACTTGAAATATTAATTTCCCCCGACACTTAAAAACTTAATAAACCTTAATAAAGTATGAATTTTTATGACTTTATATCCACATGATTTCTCTATAATCAGACGTGTGAAAAAAAAACTACACAGCCAATCAAGATCTAACGAGAAAAGATGAAGGTTAGATTCTGTTGGAACACGGGCAAGCAGCAACTAGCATAGCTATTTCTCAAACACATATGTTGAGAAACACATGCGTGGAAAAATGAATCTCCCTCATTTTTTTTTCCTAAGGTCTAATTATAGCTCTCGAGGTCTGCTTATGAGCCTCAATTTTGGGTGGGGGTTATTAAAAGTCTGATGATATCAGGCTGGCAAAGAGCCTGGAGGGATCCTGTGGTTACATCTAATGAAAAGCAGGTCCAATGTAGTTTGAAGAAGGGACAACTTCCAAATCTTTCAGAACCGCGGCCAAGAAAAGTCCAAGAGAACAGCAAAAAGTACAGAACTGCAACCTAGAGATGTGCAACAAAACACAAATAAATGAATAATAATAAACAAAAATATCTGTGGGAAGAAACAGGACCAGCAGCCCTACTGGTTGTTAGATCAAGCAGGGAAGAAATGAAGACACAATGTCTCTACATCTCTGTATAAACTAGATTTTTTTTTTGTCAAGCGTCTTGAGATGACATTTGTTGTGAATCAGCGCTATTAAACTAAATAAACTAAAAAGAACTGAACAAACACAGTGCCAACTATTATTCAACTTGGTATGTAAAACAGAAAAACAATCTTAGATAACAAAACGGGGCTTAAACCGGAGACGACATTCACACAAGAAGGGCTGATTTAGCATCACTGCTAAATAGGTTGTAATGCGATAATCCCATGTGACAATATTTCTTGTGCCCATCTGCTTGGCTTTGTCTGGTCAAAACTCCCCACCACTGTAAAAATTGCTTCTGTGGCAGCATTTAGGTATTCTGTAGAAAAAATAACAGTGGAAAAGTGAAAGATGGAGATAAACGATTTGTCAGAATTGTAAGAATATCTTGTTGGCAACTGATTCAGAGATTTTGAGCCATCATTAAATTAACCTGCCATGAAAAACTCACTTAGACCCCTTTTGATCGAAATGGGAGCCTGCAAAAAAAAAAAAAAAGCGCTGCTCATAATCAGATTTTTTTTAATTTTAAAGTTTAAGCTAGAACTACAAACCTTTTGACTTTTATGTCATTATAGCACCACCTGATGAAGTGCAGAGTGGGGTGTTTGGGGGTTGTGGTTTAACCAGAATATTTATGTTGCAATAATATATTTTATTGCTATGTAATAATGCAGCAAAATACAACAGTGGTGTGTCAGTCAGTTTGTGGATAAAACACAAAACACAGACATACCGCATGTGATGTTCACACTGCACAAGCTAGAAGCAACATAAGAGCCATTTGTTGAAACACTCACTGCTAATAAGATGTTTGGTGTTACAGGGGCAAACCGATCTGTTTTCACCTCTTTATGGGAGGAGGCACCTGAACTGTCAAGTAGAGTATAACTGAGAACTTATCATAGAGTCATAGAGTGGATGTTTAAGGAGCTGCTCTGATCAAAGTACAAGGAAAGGTACAAAATTAACCATTGTAGTAGTTCCAGGTTCAGGCACTAGTCTGATGGGTCACCAGAGCCCCGAATCCACCATGTGCAACAGGATACTTTAGAGGAAGTCCTAACAGAGCATGGGGAGGTTGTCAAATATGAGCTTTGCTACCCCCACGTTTTTCAAGGCCAGACCTGTTCCATTTGTGATGAGACGTGGGGTTGAAGCAGAATTCACTCGACTTCTGGCCAAGGAGAAAACTGTGTCGGTGAAATATGCAGAATGGGCAGCATCAGTGGTTCCTGTTCTAAAATCAGATGGCTCAGTCAGATTGTAGGGTGATTACAAACTAACTGTAAACCAAGTGTCAAAACTTGAACAGCATCCAGTTCTTAGAATTGAGAACCCGTTTCCCAGCCTGTCAGGTGGACAGAAGTTTACAAAACTAGATGCATATCAACAGATTCCCTTGGATGAGGAAGCAAAGAGATATGTGACCATAAACAAAGGTTTGTTCACTTACAAGGTTCTATCATTTGCAGTATCATCCAGTTCAGCTCTCTTTTAACGGATAGTAGAGGGATTTACGCGGGGCGTCATTCGTGTCGCCATGATATTCTGCCAACAGGGAAAATTGACCAAGAGCATCTTCCAACACTAGCCACTGTCCTGCAACGTCCAAAAGGTGCAGGGCTCAGGCTAAAGAGGAGCAAATGTTCATTCATGAATTAAGAAGTGACATTCCTGGGTCATAAAGTGGATGTTTAAATCCAGTTCTTGAGAAGGTGCAGGTGATTAAGGAAGCACCAACACCACAAATATGACAGAGCTAAAAGTATATTTGGGCCTGTTGAACTATTATAACTTTAAACAATTGAAGAGGGGAGTGATGCAGTAATGAGAGTTTGAGTTTATATGTAATTGTTTGTCCACCAGAGGGCACTGTTGCTGAAATATAGAAACGCTTTACCAAAGTGACTTATAAGAAGAAGAGTTGCCATTATAAACAACAGTGGCAAGACTGTTTGGGTGGTCCCAAACAAACCCTGCTAATGTTGGAAACTCCTCTTATGAGTTACTAGTTATACACAGACTCTTGATGACAGAATCATGTGCGAGTCAGAACGCGACACGGTCACTGATGTCATTGTTCTCTTTGTATCAGTCTACATCGTTTCATGGTTGATAAAAAGATAAGCCGTAACAACAAACTGAAAAGAAAATCAACTCGGCGATGACTAGGTGATACAAGAATCTGAAACCAGCCAAGGTTTTTATTGGGCAACTTTACCATGACTTCATGACAGACCTGTTGGCACCAAGCATGAAATTACAGTCAGCGGATCATCCTGAAAACTCCTCTCCCATGAAACAGACAAACAATGACCCACATTGTACTGTGAAGACAGACAGATACTTGGAAGAAACCATGAGGGGAAAAAGAAGGTGGAGAAGGTATCCGAGCAGGGAAGTTATTTCTACAGAGGGATAGCAGCTGTTCATTCAGGGTTTAAACAGGAAGTAAAAGTTAAGGCAGATAACAGTACAGCTGAACTGAAAGAGCTTATGCTCCTTTTTATCCTTCAGAGCATTTAACCTCTGCCATCAACCATGCTGGATCTGGAAA
This sequence comes from Characodon lateralis, assembly GCA_036250325.1. Taxonomy (NCBI): domain Eukaryota; kingdom Metazoa; phylum Chordata; class Actinopteri; order Cyprinodontiformes; family Goodeidae; genus Characodon; species Characodon lateralis. The sequence goes on along the minus strand of JAHUTJ010049824.1, from coordinate 2,501 downwards.
CGTTGACAGTTTATGCTTAAGGTAGGCATCTACAGTCTCTTAGAAATACACACTGACTGCTGTTTACAATTAGCAATGCTAACTGCAGTATTTATTAATATAGGTGGCTAAAAATAGTTAAAAATGTCAACTTCGTAAGCAATTTCTTGTTTTAAATTATTTAAAACATGTCCTTCAGAGACGGCTCTCTCTCTCAGTGAGAAGCCGAATCTGATCCATTTAATTAATAACCACTCACGGCAGGGAGGCTAGAAACCAAGATGAACCAAGCTAACTGCTTCGAAGTACAGGGCCAACATTTGTCCCAACAAGTTAATTTTGTGTTATTAAAAATAACCTAATTCACACAAAATGTTCCAAGCAGTTTGAGTGATTGTTAAATTGTATCTTTTTAAGCTACTTGAATAGAATTATTTACATCCTTGTTTATTCACTAGATGATGTTCTCATTGTTACCATTACAGGCCTCTCACCTCAATTGTTTTCCTTTTCATCTTTTTCTGGTTTTCCAGGCGTTCCTTTTCTTTTTCCACAGCTCTAGTAGACTCCCGCAGTCTCTCCAAGTCTTTCTGATAAGTTTCTCTCTGCCTGTCCAGTTCCTCCTTCTCCTTAGCCAATTGTTCCTGTGTTAAAGAAAAACAACAAAACAGTAATTTTACACCATCTGATCATAGGAATATAAAACCATCAGGATAGACAACCTTTAGCTTGCATTCAACCCTGTTTAAATCTGCTCAGTATCTTTAAGGCAGCATGATGAACTTGTACCTCAAGTTTCCTGCACTCCTCCTCTCTTTGTCGTAGCCGGGCCTCAGTCGCCTCCACCTGCTGGCGGTGCCTCTCCCTTTCCTTCTCCCAGCGCTGCTGCTCCTGCCTGTGCTTAGACTGGAGCTTGTTCAGGTAAGCCAGCTCCTCTCTCTGCAGGGCTAAAGTCCGTTGTTTCTCCTGCTCCAGGAGCACATTTCCTCTGTGGCGTCCAGGCAAGGAAACCCGCTCCGTCAGTGAGGCCCTCTGCAGCTCAATCTGACTGTCCTGCTGTGATACAATGGCCTAAGCAAGGAGAAAAGCATGGATGACACAAGCAACATAACAGGGAAGTAGGCGTAGTAGCTATATGTTAGTTAGGAGCTATAGTTACTTTACATCAAGGCCCTGCCAGGGCTGCTGACAACATATTGGTGTTAAGAGTTTTCATTGGTGGTAAGTTGTGTGTGCTCTACGCTAGAAGGATGATCAGATTGTTTGCAGGTGTTGACCAGACTGCATATTTACAGTGGCTTAGTCCTCATTAAACTATTTCTGTTTTGCATTTGCTAAATACCAGTAAAATCAGAAGAAAATCTTTTTATTAATTTCTTTAAATTTACAAGTTTACTTACTTTTCCTTACTTTTCTTAGTATTCTGTAGTGCTGGCTTTAATATGTCTCTAAAAATGAAGATCTGAAATGTGGCTTTTTATGTTGCTTTTGGAGTAATGGCTTCTTCCTCCCTGAGTGGCCTTTCAGCCCATGTCGGTACAGAACTCGTTTCACTGTGGATAATGGCACCTCTTTACCAGCTTCAGCCAACGTCATCACGAGGACTTTTGTTTCTGTTCTGCGTTTGATATGATGGCTGGACATTCCAATGCTGTGGGACAATATTGTTTGACCAGATGAACGGAGCACCTTCAGACATCTGGACCCACAGTTCTCTTCCTGATATCTTGGCTCATTTCTTTAGATTTTGCCATGATGCTGCGAAAGGCAGCAGAGTGTTTGAAGTATTTCCATAACATACATCGACAAGTGTGTCCCAGACAGTGAGCAAAAACGGTTATGTGTCTTTTTAATATAATCCATGTAAACATCTGCTTTCAATTATATTCTTTTGTCTGTTTTTAAATCTCTTCTGAAAACCTGGCATGATACCCTGTGAGATGTTGGTCATTTTAGTTGATTTTTATGCTGTTTTATGTTGTTTTAACATAGGGCTGCTTACTTGTGTATTGTGTGTTTTTTTATGCGTTTAGTTTTTTCTGTGTTTTTAACTTATTTAACTGTCCAGCATTTTGGCCACGTGCTGGTTGCCTAAAATGCTTTATGCATAAAGTTGCATTGGAAAATTCAATTAGGCTTGCACATATTTGAGACCGAGTTGAAGTGTGTACAGGGGACAACATTGGCCCTGTCCCAATACCCACACTACACCCTACGCCCCTCTATGAAGGGTGTACTTTGTACAAGTGCATGTAGGGGTTGAAGTGCGCAGGTTACAAGCCTGCAAAATTGGAGAATTGAGACAGTAGGGGTTACGTCATCGACTTGCACCTCTGCACCGTAACTGCAACATCAAAAAGGGCGGGAACCAGCGCTGTTTCCACAGTCTTGCTGCTAAAAAAACTATTTAAAACTGCAACAAGCAATTGTTTTGAGGAGACTAAAGTGCAGGAAGCGAAGGAGGCTTATACACCAGCCTCTCGCCGCGCCAGTGTTTGTTTGAAAGGTAACTTCAGTGTTAT
>JAHUTJ010049823.1:0-29599 GCA_036250325.1 Characodon lateralis | reverse complement strand
AAAGATTAAAAGCATGGGAAATGCTTACACCTATCCTCCAACCACTGTTTAACAATGCATAAGCAAAAAAGTAACCTTTATAAACTGTTCAGAACCTAAATGTATTGTTAAATATGCTATTATAGAAAAACTAATAAATCTAGGTGGCAAGTGTGGGATTGAGGAAGGGGAATAGAGGTTGTGGTTCTTTACCCACTTGTAATATCTGATTAAGGAGAAAGAGCCACATGGGAAACATACCCTGTCTCACCCTGGTATGTCACATGTAGTCCTATAAATTCATACTCGCCATCTCCCGCTTCATCTGGGACTGGGTCGTGGGGCAAAAGACTTAGTAGAGATGCTCAGACCTCCCTTTCCCCAGACACTTCATCCAGCTCCTCTGGATGGTGCCCAATGTGTTCCCAGGCCAGCCGAGAGACGTAGTCCCTTCAGCGTGTCCTGGGCCATCCCCTGGGCCTCCTACCAGTGGAACATGGATGGAATACCTCCCAGGGGAGGCATCCAATACAGATGCCTGAGCTACCCTAACTGACTCGTCCCGATGTGGAGAAGGAGCGGCTCTACTCTGAGATCCTCCCGGATGGCCGGGGTCACACTATCTCTAAGGGAGTGCCTGGCCACCCTACGGAGCAAGCTCATTTCAGCTGCTTGTATCTGCAATCTTGTAGTTTTGGTTGTGACATAAATTGAATGTCCATAGGTGAGGGTAGTCCTGCTAATGATTTAATTATTGGATGAGGATGTGATGAAGCAGAGATGAAGAACAACATCTAAAGGTTGCAAGACATTTGTCCTCCAGGAAGGCACTTTGACAACTCTAAGACAGACTGTTGAAAAGTATTACCTGTGGTGAAGAACAACTTTGTCACTTCCAAATATTGTGAAATGTTTGCAGGGAAGGGTTGATTTTTCAGAGCTCTTCTAAATTCCCCAAGTAAATCGGCTTGAGCACTTGAGAATGGAATGTGCAGGTCAAGGCTCACATCAAAGTCCACCAGGTCTGTGGATGTAAGGAAGAAGTCTTTAGATAAGCTGGACATAACCATACAAAACAAATTTCCCCAGTAAGATTTACAGTCCCATACACATAATATATGAGGCACAGTATGGACAGTTAAGGCCATAATTATTCATAGCCATGGCAAATGAATTAGCCAAAATGTTTGTTTCTGGTAGGAAAGGAAACAAGCATCTCTCAAAAGAAAAAAAAACAAAAAACAATATAATAGGAGCATCAGTTTTGAAAAACAAAAAGCTGTTTACATTTACAATTTACAAAAAAAATGGTATCTCAAAAATAATGTATACCGTTGTCACGAATCAAGAGAAAAGTCTTGATTGGCATTACAGCAAACTGCTGACAAGGTTTTTGCATGTTTCCGTTTGTGTTTTTCGACACTATCTTTGATGATGAGGTCCCAGTCTTTAAGGTGTGAAGGCATCCTTGCCATTACCCTAATATTTAGATCTCTCCATATCTATCTAGTCTCTGTCATGTTTAAGTTTGGACTCTGGCTGGATGACTTGAATATGCTTTCACCGTGGTTAATGGGATTGGGAGGTTCATGGGGTTGATATCAGAATTTATTAGGTGTTTGGAACTGTTTCGTCCTAAGACGGCTTTGGTAAGCGGGCTTGTTTGGACAGGGTTGAGACCTCTTTTGTTCATGACCTCTGCTCTGGATGGGGACAGGGGTTGTTGAAGGCCATGGTCATGGCAGGGGGTTGGGGTCTTGCCCAAGTTCTTTTGGGTTTGGGCTGTGCCAGCACTAGTCTGAACTGGTGGATGTTTTGGAGGTTTGTGGCTCAGACCTCCTCTGTGTATGCCTCGGGTCCTAGGGAGCCGGTCTGAGGCTCCTCACATCGGCTATTGAATGTTTAGGAATAAGAACCCTTATTTATACGAGCACGCTCACACATACACCCACAGATGTTTGGATTCAGGTGTTAACAGATACACACATATGCTGTATATTTAGTTGCTGTTGCAACTAAATACATCTTGCATTCATTAGTACCGTGTACTTTTCGATAACTTTGTTGGTGTTTATATATACACGTTTCTGCAGGTGTAGAAGTAGTCTTCTAGGGTGTTATCTTGTTTTCTCTTTATCCTTCTTTTTCTTTGCTATTCTTTTCTCCTTCTCTCCCTTTTACATTTTTAACCCACCTCTCTTTCTTTCTTCAAAGTTTCCCTTTCGCTTTTGTCTCCGTGTCCATTGCATTTGAAGTAATCCCAAAGCAGCTTCTTATAAAGTTCTATATACCAGGGCTATGCATAATTATGGGCTCAAAAAATTATGTACAACTAGTGGTACTTGGGAAATGTTGGTGAGAATTCTCTGCAAGGTAAGAACAAATGTAATAAGAGTAATGTATTGTTCAAGGTGAACCAGGAAAAAGTGTTTAATACTAATGTGCTCCAGTTCCAAGTCAGAAAACCAGTTGGAATTGATATGTTCATTGACTATGCTAGCTACTACAAGCAATACAAGCTTAAACAATATATTTCTCTGATTTCTAAATGACACTGTAGCAATATTTTTGCTAAAAGAGGCTGTATTAGGAGATTGCAGAAATGAAAATGAAATATTATTTGCCGTGGCTATCACTACATTTTTAATACATGACAGTTGTTTTGGATTTTGAGGTTTCAAATATCAAGGGGACTTTTGTTATTTTTAAAAAGTCAAACGTTTCAAAAAAACAAAAATCAATTTCTGCGTAGAATTGCAATGCATGATAACACTGCATTGTTTATCCAACCAAGCTCTGCTAACAGATAAAGCTATTTGCCTTATTTCTTTTTCTCTGTTCTGATGTTTCAAAATGTCTTCAGTTGGTTCTCAGAAAACCTAGTATTTACCAAGGTGGTAAAGTTAGAAAAGTCGTGGTCTAATTTTTTTGAACACCTTTAACCCCCAGATTTTTTTTTTTTAGTTGTTTTATGTTCATTGTACTTTATGATGACTTATCTGTGTTTTCTTGGTCCCACTTGGACTTACTATTGGCTTTACCTTACTGTCCAATTTCCTTCCAAACTAATGTTAAAAAAAGTTATGTACTGCAGGCAACATGCAAACTCTGAACTATCCCCTTAGGGGCACATTGGTTAAAATACGAAGTGGTGGACCTTTAAAAACATGCGGGACAGCGTGAGTGAAAGCTAGGGTTGGACAATAAGAACATAAAAAAACCCACAAATACATGATCCATAATGTTGATGCCATACCTTTATCTGGTGTAGAAGTTGGTGTTGTTAGGGTAGTGACTGTAAAAGTATAAAATAACATTAGCAGAGACAGACTTTTCTCAAAGTCTCTAAATAGAAAAGTATTTTCTAATGTAGCTCAAACATTGTACTCCATGGAAGCAAACAAAATATTTCCACACAATCTATTGTCAGGCTTGAGGACATATAAACATGTGGCTAACATAATAGCTATTTCTGAGCATTATGTAAATTGTGTTGACCTCAAATTACTCTGCTAACAAAAGCGTGACATCTTACTGCAGTCAAGTTCAAAAGTTGTTTTCAAGCGTAATGGGTTTGGGAAAACAAGTTGAACATGTTTATGTGCAACACAGTCTTCCTTCCCACACAGGCCTGTATTTTTTTTTTCTTGTTTCCTTCTTGAGTAAATAACACAGAAGTGTTGAATGCCTCAGGCATCATATTACATAATAAACAAAGTTATTAGAGAGCATTTTTGAACACTGCTAAGAATCAGAGGTTGCACAAAATTCTCAAACTAATGAAGTAATTAGGTAATTTGAATCAAGTGTGTAGGAACAGAGACAGATGGAAACCTAAAAAGACAGTTGTTTCAAATCACTGGGAGTTTACAATCAGGGAAGTTGCAGAGGACTCCAGTACCAACATGAAACATAGAGTTGAAACCTCATATTAACATACACTTTACAAAAGGATCACTTAAACATTTTTTTTTCACTGACATTAAATCATCTTGTACCAGCTTATCTTTGCTGGAATAGAAGGGGCTTGGCGCCCATCTCTAATTGAATGAGAGCCATGGTAAACCTTTTTCTTGTTTTAGGTTAGCTAGAAGTACTAAAATAACCTCTATCTGCAAAATGGCAAAATGAGTGAGATTTTTTTAGAGATCTTATTTTTAATTCTGAAGTTTACATACACTTCATGAGTATTTGTTAGAACTGCCTTTAAATTTTGACTAGGTTTAAACATTTTGGGAATCCTTCCAAAACATTTCACAATAAATCAGAACTGGTGTAACTGAGTAAAAGTTGTAGACCTAACCCTAACCTGCACACCTTTTCAGCTCTGCCCACCAACTTTCAATGGGTTGGAAATCATCCGCTCCAAAATATCTTTGTTATGGAGTTTTGACGAAAATTCACACTGAAAGACTCACCTCCACCCCCCGGCCGTGGGTGAAGGTGAGTGCATCTCTCCTCCATCCAATCAGCGTCAGATCCGGATGTGTCTTCAATCCATCATCCTCCGAGTCTTTGCTTTTAAGGACCTCCAGTGTTGGATTCCCCGCTCCTCATCTGAGCTTCATCTTCAGTGTAAGAATGCCTGACTATGAGTCTGACGATTTCACTGGCTCCGCTCAATTCCTCGTCGCAGATCCTCGCCCTCCTTCCTTTTCTTCTGCTCGTAGGAGTGCTCGCTTAGCATCCAGTCGTGTTTGCCCTTCTCCATCGTCCCAGCTCAGGGCGAGCGGGATTCTCCGGGCTCCGACATGGACGCCTCTCAACTTGCTCAGCTTGTCGGGTTACTGCCTTACTCCGGTTCTTTTCCATCTCCGCCTCCGCCACCTCCTGCCTCCTCTGGAAAGCGCCTTCGGAAATCACAAACCCCACAGCCAAACGTCACCGGGGTCACCCTGCCTCCACTCCGGCTCCTGCCGCCACACTGCCTGGCCCATCCTCTGTGGCAGCGTCTCCATTCATCAATCCTCCCGTGCACCAGGCTTCAACTTCCTCCGCAACTCCATCATTCCACCCTTATTCATCACATTTATGGTTTCTCTTCAGGGCTCTATATCTCTGCTCACCCAGCATCTCCAGGAGATAGCCGCTAACACTGCAACGTCAGCACCTCCGCCTCTCACTGCCCTGCCCGACGTTCTCCTTATAGGTGCTCGGCCCACCTATAATGCCTGTCTTCTTCGCTCCAGAAAGAGCCCTCATGTCCGCTTCCTGGTTTCTCAAATATTTCAGGCAAACCTTAGCCCAATGCAACCTGCCCCCCAGTCAATTTTCAGGCCATTCATTTAAAATAGGAGCAGCCACTACTGCAGCCACCCAAGGACTCTCATCAGCATCCCTTCAGCAGTTAGGCCGCTGGTCTTCTTCTGCTTTCTGATCCTACATTCGTCCAGATTTCCACACTGTCTTAACTGCTCAACAATCTCTCAGTTCTCAGTTAAGAACTTCCCACATTATCTGGTGGTGGTTGGCCTTCACGATTCAGCTTATCCTCGTAAGTGAGATCGTCTTTCCTAACTTCTTGTACCTTATTCCCGTATCTTTAGGTCCCCTTCCTCCAGCAGTCAGCTGCAGTTAACCGCTCTCCCTCTCCTTAGACTTCACTTCTTGCTCTTCTTATCAGGTACCGTTATGCCATCATCCTCATTTATCTTCTTCATTTTCCTTCTTATAGGCTCAATTCTCCTCTCTCTCACTCCCTCGCTGGCCTCTCCTTCACTCTCCATGCTTTCTCTGCTTAACTCTTCATAATTCTTTTTGCAATGCATCCATCTCTCGATGCCTTCGCGGCGCGACATTCTTCTCATCGCCTCCGCGGCAATGCATTCATTTCTCTATGCCTCCGCGGCACTTCATATCATCTCTATCAATCTATCTCTCTCATTGCCTCCGTGGCCAACACAGCATTTTCATTGCCTCCGTGGCAATTCATGCATCCCTCTTCATGCGTCTGCAGCATGATTTCATTCTTATTGCCTCCGCGGCAATGCTGTCCTCTCTCGATGCCTTTGTGGCTCAATATTTCATTCTCTTAGCCTCTGCAGCTGTCTTTTCCTCCTTCTCACTGCCTTCGCGGCACGATCTATCATTTTCCATCCTGTGCAATCTCAGCTCTTATTCTCAGGGCCTTAAAGGTTCAATCAGCCAACTAGTATTTCAACCTCCACCTCTCCTCAGCAGGTCCAACCCATCCCTCTCTATGTCCGATCAGGCTCGACTCTTCCTCTCTCCTAGCTCATCCTTTCGCATTGCTTATCCAGCTCTTCCCTTTTCTACTTTCTCATCCATGTCCTCCCCTCACCCATCTCATTGCATAACTCTAACCCTGCCCATCAAATTACTCAAGTTTGTTTAACTCCAGCCTTGGGCTCGGCCCTTTTTGGGGGACGACTCATATAATTCTAAGCCTAAGACATTCATTTAAGCTCATGTCATTCTCAGCATTCATGTCTTTCTCCGGGGTCCGAGCGCCAAAGATATTAACTTTTATCGATAAGCCATCTTTGTGTTTCCTATTGTGAGTCTTTTCAGGTTGAAATGGAGTTTTGATGAAAATTCAAACTGAAAGACTCACCTCCACCATCTCCCTTCCATACTCCTCCCGGCTCGCTCACCTTCACCCCACCACCAGTATCTGATCCCAAGGGGGGGGAACGACTCATATAATTCTAAACCTAAGACGTTCATTCAGGCTTATGTCATTCTCAGCATTCATGTCTTCCTCTGGGGTCAGAGTGCCAAAGATATTAACTTTTATCAATAAACTTCTCTACTCGCCATCTTTGTGTTTCTTATTGTGAATCTTCTCTGGTTGAATTCTGTAAGCCACTTTGTCAGTATTTTGGTGGTATTGGCATTTGGAGGACCCATTTGTTGCAAAGCTTTACTTTGCCTTGGATGTCTTGAGGTGATGCCACAATACCAAATCGTTATCTGGGCTTTCCCAAGTTGTTTAAAAGTAAAGTAATCCAAATCTATGCAAACAACCAATTGTATGTAAGTAATTAAACATCACTAAGCTATTGTTTTGTTGTTGGAACTGAACTAAAACAGGAAAACTTGAGTCAAATTTATTTTCAGAACATGAACAAAATTAGTTATGTATCTTTTTTACAGTGCATATAAATATTTATTTTCTATTGTATCTTTTAAACCTACCTGTTTGACTGCTGTTTACCTGGCAGAACTGACCATGAGCTGGGAGGTCATTAATGCAACCACATGTGTCACCGATGATAACGTCACAGACTCCGTATGTAATGCAGTTTTTATAAGACCAGACAAAATTCTCCTCACACCTGCACTGATACCCAGTTTTATTTGGTGAACACACTGTGGGAAAAGAAAAATGTCAACACACTGCAAATTTTAAATGTTATTTTTGAGAGTAGTGGCAAATGTGTCGGAAGCTTTTTACATTCAGTGAGGAAATTAAAAATAAACTGGAGGTCTGCAATCTGTGGCCCCAGAGTGACATATAGCTCCTAGGTGCCCCCACAATGGCTTTGGTAACGCTGACCAAAAATGCTACAGAAAAAAAAGCTATGTACTAAGTATTAAGGCAATAGAATGATTAGTTTTAAGAGTTCTTGACATGTTTTATGTAATTTCTCTATTTGATTTTTAAAACCGAGCAGCACTAGAGGTATAAGAAACAATTTTCTGTCATTTCATGTCAACCGGCTGCAAGTTGTGTGCTTTATTTTTTTTTTAAGAGGTACCTGTTTGTCTTTACTTTCCATAAATATGAAAGGACTCAGTTGGCCCACAGGCAACTAAAATTTTTCCTACTTTAAAAATATTAAAACATTTATTTTGTAATTGATGATAAAAAAAAAAAAAAAAAAAAAAATCCAAAGGCCCAGGAGGCTTGTTGCTCAAGACACATTTAGTCTAGAAGAGGAAAAATGGCTCATCGGACTGTAAGGGTTGATAACTTTTAAACAATACTGTACATTACCTGTTGTTGCGTGAATGTTGGAAATTTCAGTGAAGTTGTTGATAGGTATTGGAAAACTGAGGTTGTTGAGAATTGACTGGAGAACCGCCAGGTCAGAAAGGCTTATAACAACCTTAAGATCATAATCAGTGAAATCTGTGGGAGCTAGAGAAAAAAACAGACACAGAAAGATGCTGCAACATAGCTGAGCCAATTATTCTTCCCATATATTACACTGATATGCAGACAATAGTCTTGTGCTTTGGAGCAACTCACTTTCTCGTTTTTCTCTAACATGAATGCTGGGTGATGTAATAGCTGTCATTTCCTGTAATAATTCCACAGATTAGTCCAGACAAAATAACTAGAGATAATTGGTTTGTACCATTTGTTGTACAACTTGTTGCATTATTATTTTTCATGCTGACCTCAAACAAGACGGACAGAGACTGTCTGAATCCCGGCTTGTCCAGAGTGTAGCATACAACAAAAAAAATAACAGCAAATCGTAGCATTTTTGGTAAAGCCATTCTCACTGCAGAGAAGATAAATATCATCATTACTAAAAATAAAATGCTTTAAACAAAATTCAATTAAGATTTGAACAACTGTGTACATTTGAAAAGAAAGGTGATTATTGGAAAGACTACAGGTAAGTCAGTAATATTTAATAGACATAAGATCACTTGTTAACAAAAGAACATATGCACTGAGAAACCAGACACACCTATTTAGACAAAACATACAGCTTTTCGTTTTGCTGCACAATGCTGTCCAAATAGTTAAGACTTCATATCAATGCTACCTTTGTCTCTATTATCATATTATGGCTTGCGAATTCTTAGACATATCTTAATGACTCCATCAGTGTTTGATACCTTGGGAATTAGAACATGGGGGTCAAAATTCACCTGTTATAAATTTAAGTTTAAACAACTAGAAACAGTTCAATAATATTCTGATGATTTAATGACCACTGTGAGACAATTAAGGCTAAAGACTTTAGACCCTTATAGGAAGGGACATCCAGAGTAAACATGAATCACCAGAACACAATAAAAATTCAAAAACATTAAAACGTTCAGATAAGTCCCAACACAAAACAGCTCCTAAACAGTCACAGTGGTGTAGTGTGCACAGGGGTGCAGTGGTTAGCACTGCTCCCTTACTCATCAGCAAAGGTTTCCTGTGATGTACATTCATTGAAGATTGGCTTTGGCTTGGTTTATTTTCTGGTCATTTTATTTCTTCCCAGATGGGGTCCAGCTCGCAGTACTAAGCAAAATTCTAAGTACTTCAATAAAAAGCAATTTGGCTTCCTAAACCTCCCACACAAAATCTGATCATGGATTCGGATTTCCGTCTAGCAACTTGAGGTACGTTTTGGAACTATATTCTACGAGGTAAAATAATATTTTTGTTTACAAAAGCATCTGATTTATGTTATTTGACTATGTGTGACAGTTTAATTTACAGGAAAAGTGTACATTATAAAAGGCTCCAAACTGTAATTACAAATTCCTGTTGAGCAAACTTTCATCACTTTGTTTTCTCTCCTCACTTTGTCAGCAAATCTGAATGAAAGCTCTGTAATTATATATGATTGTAGATAACATTCTTAACAATAGGGTGATAGTTTAGCTCAGGTTTTCCTAACCCAGGTCCTGACTTAAATGAATGGGTGATGAACAAGGTTCTGCAGCACTTGAAGGCACGCTGGCAAAGTAATGCAATCATGTTAATCAGGTGAGCTAAAGCAGAGACACATCTAAAACATGAAGGACCGTGAGCCTCCTGGACCAGGGTTAATAACACCGGTTAAGCTAAAATCAGTTTAACACAGACTAAACTTGTTAATATATTTTTTTAATATGTCACTCATGACTAAAACTCATTGCACATGCCAATAGAATCTTTGCAATCTTAAAATGTTGTCCTTTTCCATTTGGGAAAAATGAATAAGTGCTGGAGATTTCCAAAAATATTAAACTTTCTTGAAAATCTTAGCAAACATACATCTCTGCTATTTGTCAATGACAATTTTAAAAAGAGACATAAACTGATTTTTGTTTATCTTTGTTGAGTAAGCAACAGGTTTGTGTATCTTCTTCAAACAGGAAATGTATAGTAAAAGTTGAAAAGCGTAACAAGAATCAGTATTTGAATATCAAGCTCCGCTAAACTGGGCATACACAGATAAAAGTTACGTTTAATTACTTTACCTCTCCATGTAGTCTGGTGTGCAAAGAAGCTTGTGTCTTGAGTGCACATTCATTGTACTGCTCTTCTTTAAATACAAAGAGGAATAGTCATCTAAACAAGGAAAACCCCCTTTGTGAGCTTCCTGGAGTACTTTGCGTGACTCAATAATTGCATAATCCCAGACAAATGTACATCTACTGCTGGATCTCTTTGGTCTTATTGTGATCCTTGTTCTGTTTATATCAACGTTTGTACCATTTTCTGGTTCATTAACATTCTAATAAAAAATATACACCCACAGGTGCAGACACAGTGTAGAGACAATGCTGCACTGTTATAGTACCTCAGGTAATTCTACATCTGTGCAGTAACAGAATGGTTTCAAATAGTAAGCAAGCACTGCCTTAAAATAATTTCAGGGGAATCTTAGTTTTGTATTCCTCATTCCTCATCTTCTACACTGCCATAATTCAGTCTGTCCTGTCTTTGTCCATCTCAGTGTGGTTTGGCTCATTCACAAAAAAGGACAGGTCCAGACTGCAGCGAACAATCAGGTCAGCAGAGAGAATTATTGGGACTTACCTTCCCTCCATCCAGGACTTATACAGGTCTAGGTTCAGGAAAAGGGCTGCTACTATCTCTGCAGAAATCACGAATACTGCACATGAACTGACTTTTATAGAGTTTTACTTTCAGGTTGTCAGTATAGAGCGGTGTTTGCTACAACGAGCTGCCACGGAGAACAATCGTTCCCCGCCGAGGCTGTTTCTTTGATTAACTCTTCAGAGTTTCACAACAACACCATGCATACTTGGACCCTGATCTAACATTATCTTCTCTTCTAACATCTCTTGTGTATATTATTACATTTTAAAGATTTTCATTTATTTATTTAAAAAATAAATAATAACAATGATCTTTGCTAAGTGTCAAATGCTATGTTTGTGTGCACAAACTTGGCAATAAAGCTAATTCTGATTTTACTTGTTGATTTTAGCCACCCCCATTATAGAGGCAAACACTAACAGCAATAGATAAAACAATACAGCCACCTTATACCATTTTTGTTTTTGTTTTTTTACATTAACACCTTTATTCAGAAGATTTTAAATATTATCAACAACACAATCCTCAGCAGTAACATATTTAACATGACAGAATATGATAATTATTATAGAAACATGACATGCAACATGTTTTAAACAAAACAAAAAACATACTTTCAGCGTACTTTCATGGTAAATGAGACAGACGAACAATTTGTACAGAATTTAGCTGCATATACTAAGTATAACTGCTCATACCTTTTAGACAATTATTATCATAGTTTGGTTATTAACACTCAGGTACAACTACAGACTTAGAAGAAAGTTTAAAGTAATTTATAAGGGAGATTACAGTGAAGATATAGAGACTGGCGGGTTCCTGAGTTCGCAGTTCTGGAGGAGTGAGTGCCATACACCTGATAGGAGCTGAAGTTGGCAAATCTGAACGGAGGGGAGCTGCTTGTCTTTTGTGTTCTGAATCTTTTTTGAAAGGAGGTGTTTCAGACAGAGGAGACAGGGAGTGAGGCAAGTTCCTGTGACTGAGCTCAAAGAGGTGCTCTTAGAGACAGTGAGGAGATCCAGAGGGTCCGTGGCAAGGAGGAGGAAACAGTAGGTCGACATAGACCCCAGCAAGACACTAGGAAGGGATCAGAGGGAGGATCCAGGATGTGGAGAAGGAGCTTCAAGTAAATACTAGTAGTAAGATCAAAATATCACAGCAACAATGGTCCAGTTTACCACAGGAATATGGAGAACAGACAACTCTCCCGTGTTTCAGTCAGTCTTTTAAACAGCCTCCTGATGAGCCTTAAGGAGCAGCAGCTGTCGTTCATTAAACAACCTGCTGGCCATACCTACTGCGAGGTGACACACACACACACATGATCTGCACTCATTCCCACAGATATTTAATTACCTATACAAATCCCAGGAGTGTGTGAGCTGAAAGCACATTCAGCTGTTACTGGTGACAAAAAGAGACAGAATAAAATCTAAACCTCTTGCTGATTACTTAGTTTTTAAGTTACTGAATTTCCTGTCATGCTATTGCATAAAAGCATTTCATTTTATTTGCATTGGAAGACAGGATGCCATAGGAAAATAATGTTACCACATCACCATCCCATGCATTTAGCACTGTAGCATACACAATTGAATCAGGTAAACCAGACTGCTATTCCCCACACATCATGTATGCTGCACATGTGCAGCGTTGCTACAGCAAAAAAAAAAATGCAACTGTACCTCAGATGTCCCAGCCATGAACCAATAATAACATGGCATAATTTCACACTAAGCCATACAAAAGCTGTTCTCACCTGTAGATGTGGAATGGCAGAAACTGACAGTGAGGCATCACTTACTGTCAGGTGAATTTAGTTGATACTTATTTGACCATTTGGAGGAACTCATGGAGTGTCGACCTTTCATACTTAGATGAACATTTAATCCTTACTATGAAAAAACCCTCCAATAAAACAAGGTGGCGATGTCACATAAAAGTAAGGTAATCTGTCCTGATAGGACAGGATAACACAGAATTTCACCTGAGTGATCTCCAGAATACATAAACCTTTCAGCGTGGAAGCACATCAAAAGCGACACATAATTCAAAGACATGTCCGAATTTTGTTTCACAATTTTTTTCTATATTTTCTCAAGCTTAGACTCCTTAAAAAGGGTGACTGCTATGTAACTTTCCTGCCTCAAAAATAAATCTAAACATTTTATTTTTATGGAACATGTGTTATGGGGCAAGAACACTCTTGTTGACCTCACTTTTCTGGCTCTGAAGACCACCTTGGCCTGAAACAATCTATTCTCTAGATATATCCACAAAAAGGTCAATAGAAGAGGCAAATGATCTTCTAGAGACATCAGAGTGCAAGCAAGTACATTTAGTCAGCCGGTTTTACAGGCAGACAAATGCGGTGAGGCAATCCTGGTATTGACTGATTGAGTCTCTGGAGACCTCAGTTTTAATACCTTTGAGGGGCATTTTCTACTTCTTACCATTTATATATATTTTTAATTAGTATCATCTGAGTGCAACACACTGTTATAATTTCATATTCAAACTAAACTGTGTATTGGTCTGCTTTATTTTTATATTAAAAACATTTTCATTAAACTTACCTGGATCCTTGGATTTTCACTCTTTTGTTTTATTACTACTTTATTGCTCTTTCACAATTTTGGTAAGTAGCTATAAGGTATTTCATAATTTCCTATGACCACCTGGTATTATAAGTATAAGCATTTGTATGAAAGCAGCACATTTTGTTGCTGCGTGGGAATCAGTTGTGTAGGAACACACCGTTTAATGAAGGGAACCCAAAAGCAGTTAATCTGAAAGAGGATGAAAAACATTTTCCAAAAAAACTGACTTCATTATTCTACAGTTAGAAATAATTATTACTAAGTTGAAATCATTCCATGTTTCCCTAAATTAAAAGCTTTTCTAGTTGACTCTTGAAAAAGTAGCAGAGCTTTCAAAACATCCTGAAGAAGACTATGTAGGTCAAGAAAACAAAAGGAAACATACATTTTATTGAAACACATCTTAGCATACATCAACAAAACTTCCAAAACTATTGACAAAAAAACGTAAACCTGCCTCATCTCTTACCAGAAAAACTCAATTGCTGTAGCAAAAAAAAAAAAAAAAAAATGCATTAATGATGAAGGAGTGTGAATAGTCAGTATGAGACATTTTATGAATAAAATGAAGAGGGTACAATTTGCAAAGTTTTGCAACTATTACTTATTTACATTTAATCCACTTAAAAAAAAAAAAAAACATGCAGACAGACTTATTTGGCCATACTTCAAAGAACAATATCATCAAAAATCCAATGAACAAAATCTGTTCATAGTTTCTGTTACGGCCCAAAAACCAAAAAAGAAAGGGTCACAACATATTTCATGAGGGAATGGAGACAAGATATGGGTAAAAACATTCCGTTGTTCTGATTTGGGGTTGTTTGGTTTTTGGTTTCTGTTTTTGTCTTATGTTTTTCACAGTTAAGGTTTTGACTTGTTCTTTTGTTATTATTCTTCTTAGTTTTTGAATCATGCTTCTGTTATTTTCCTGGTCATGCTTTAGTTTTGTTGTCTTGTTCATGTTTTGTCAAGTTTAGTTTTGTTTGTATATTAGTCTCTGTTTTTGTCACAGCCATGTTTTGTTCTGTCTGTCAATTAAGTTTATTCGGTTCACCTGTCCAAGTTAATCTGTCTCCTTGCTCCACCTGGTTTTCACTCCATATATACACACCTGTTCAGTTAGTCATCGTGGAAACATTTCTCATGCTCATGTCTTGTTCTCAAACCAAGTCTTGTTTTTTTGATCATGCCATGTGTAACACTGACACAATATGCTTGTATGGGTTACTTTTTTTTTGGTATGGACCAGTTATGGCAAAGATATTAACAAAACTGACAACAGAAAACTAAGTTCGTCATAGGAGCCTGGAATGGAACAAGATAACCAGAGGAAGGAAAAAAAAAAAAGAAAAGAAAATGCTCATATGATTCAGAAATATATATTTAACTTAAATTACAACAAACAAATAATTAGACCGATGCCAGATAGGTGTGTCAAGACAATATTACATTAGACAAGTATCCAGTCATTCAAATGCAATACTATTATTTTTTTTTTTACTTTCGCATTCTTTTCAGTTCAAAATGGTTCAGTTTGTGGTTATCCAAACTAAATATGAAAGTTCAGTTATTGACCATGTTCTTTTAGTTAAGTTCCTTTTGGGAAAAAAACAGGACTCTCAGTGTCCAAGGTCCCGAATCAAAAGGGGAAAATCAATAATCCTACCAGCTCGCCACTCTAGAAGAGGTTCAGGGAGTCCAAAAAAAACCTGACCTATAAACAAGGTCAAAATACATTCAATTAGCATCTGGAAAAATACATTAGGTTACCGGTAACATCTCTAAATTGAATTCTGTATATATAGAAATTACAATAATAATTCAGAATTTCAAATGATTCAAAATTAATTAATTGATCATGGTATTCAAAATAAGCTGCACAGCTAGATTCAATTAATTCAACAAAATACAGGCAGTAGCATAAAGCTAAAAGAAACCATGCATGCCGTAGGCGTTTCACTGACCTTGCTACTAACATTAGCAGCATTAATATTTAAACAGTGTCAAAACATTCCAAAACATTTGCATGATTCCATAGAAATGCAGCCGAATTGTTGAATATTTGCCACAAACACATATACGGTCATCATTTATGACTGTAACTAACTTTATGAACATAAATGTCTAAAAATAACTGTGTTCTGGACTTCTGTTCGCGAATGCGGAAGTGAAGCCGTAACACAACCGGCATTAAAAATGAATTTCAGCAGAAAAGTGGACGACTTTACCCAACCAGTCTGAACAATCGTGTTGTGAAGTAACTTACCAATGAGTATGGGAAGATTTACATAAGGTGTTAATCGGATTTCGTGTTGAATCAGTCATTTGTTTATTCCAGCCATGCACAGCCAACAGCAAGGAGGACGTGACATCAGAACGGGGCGTACTCTGAGAGCGTCTCCCTTTATAACGGCGCCACTGATGGCTGAACGGGCACTCAATTTAAGTAACATAGGTTACACATGCTTATCTTGCCTGCCCGTTTGTTTTGTTCCTGCCTCCTGCTGTGAGTGAGTTTTTGTTATTAAACCTTTTTTTCACTTACCATCACGCTGCCTGCTCGTCTGCATTCTGGGGTCCTATATCTCACAAACCTTAACATTCGTATACTGATCACATTGTTTCTTCTTTAGTTTTCTTAAAATCCCGTTGAAACTGGAATTCGGATTGCTATTTTCTGTGTAAATAAAACAAGAAGACAAAGAACCCTTACCTCCCCATGCTCACAAACAAACCCAAAAGTACAAACAGAAAGATGGACCTGATGAGCCGGCCAAACCGATACAAAAGGTGCGACAGCGGGCCAACCCTGTAACAGGGCCCCCGAATCCACTGCCAACGCCAGACTAAGAAAAAACCCGAAAGCAACCTAAACCCCAAAGGAAAAAAGCGAAAACAGGATCGGTCCCATCAGGCCAAAATCAGAAGAAAAGCCTAAAATCAGAAGACGCATGGCATGCTGCTGCTGAGGCCTGGAGCACTGAAAACCGACTGGATGCATGCAATTGAGGCATGAGAAAACAAGCGTAAAAAGGAAACTCTCAACAAAAAAAAAATGTAAGGGATTTAACCAACACCAAACAAAAACGGCTAGAAATACAAAAGAGCAAATCAAAACAACAATAATAATAACAATGTGTGCCCAGTGAACATAATAGTTCCAATATTTCTAAAAGAAATACTTTCAAGAAGTACATAATAAATAGTGATCACTGCACTCATGTGTTCAGGGTTGTGTAATGTTGAGATGAGAGAATTCAACGAGAGAAATTGCTTCTTAGAATTTTCCAATGGATGTAGAAACAGCAGCATCCACATCTCAGTCATCTTGTAAAATCTGAGGGATCCTGAAGTCTATTCATTGTGTTTTCTTCTACCTGCCACAATTAATTCTGACAAAACAAACAATGCAAATATTACACCGAGACCTTTGGTGTCACCTTCAGTATGACCAAAGAAAATCAAGCTTAAATCTTTAAGAACATGATATCATAAACTGAACTATTGTTTGATTTATTGTAAATAATTGGTACTTTCCCAATTTGGTCAACTTTAGGTCAGTCACTGGATTCGTTAGAAGACTGATGTTAGCCTATTGAGGAACATGTAACAACATCAACAAAATGTAAAAAAGAGTGTTTGCAAAACCACATTATTAAAAAGACAGAGAAGGAAAAAAAAAATACTGACAAAACTAGCAACACCATATTAAAAGTAATAATAGATGAATGTTGCTTGACAGCAGAAAAACTGTTACTTAAAATTGCAGAGTAAAAATCGTAATACATAAGTGTGTTTTAAATTGCTAATATAAAAATTAAGATGTCTGTCATGTTCTTGCATTTTTGTTTAACATTCTCATGTTCTAATTCATAAGAAAAAGCTTTTATTACGTCTGTTTTGTTTGCTTTGGTCCTGCAGCGCCTCCCAGAGGACAAAAGGCAATACAGCTTATGTCCTGAATGTGTATTTTCCCTGATAATGCCTCTAACTTTCCTAAAACATCTCAAGAAACGCAGAAGATCTTCATATACATCCGCACTACAGCACTGACTATACAGTACTGTTGAAAAACCTTTTTAGACTGTGTTTTAATCAACTTAACACACACACAAGCTTGTCTCTCTTCATTTCAGTAATTGCATTTATTACTGACCCTAACATGTATCCTAACCCTAACCTTTACCATTACATTCCTAACCCTGACCTAAACTAAAATTTAAATCACAACAAATTTCCCCTCCTAACCTATAACCCTAAAACACAGGATCCAATGTCTTAGCTTTGGTCCCCATAAGGCAGGGGTGTCCAACTCCAGTCCTTGAGGGCCAGTGTCCTGCAACCTTTAGATGTGTCCCTGGTCCAACACACCTCAAACAAATTGTTGCATTTCCTCCTCAGTATGCAGTCAAGTTCACCAGAGTCCTGCTAATGAGCTAATTATTTGATTCAGGTGTGTTGAAGCAGAGGAACATCTAAAAGTTGCAGGTTACCGGCCCTCGAGGACTGGAGGTTGACACCTGTGCCACAAGGCCTATCAGAAGGTTAGTCTTTATATCAGAAAAGGTCCTGAATATGTAACATAAACACACATACCATTATTGCAAGCCAATAATTTTAAAGGTTGAGATTATACAAACAAAGGCTCATATTCTATTACTGCAACCTCTCTACTTTGATGCCAGATGCAAACTTAATTAAAAAAAAAAGTCAATTAAGTAACCAGCTTTTCTTTAAGATACTGTATGCAGGAAATACTACAATAGGTCATATGAAAAATCTAAAAATAAAAACAATACTTTATTAATAATTCTCAAGGTTTTTAGTGCTTTTTTTAATTTGAGCTTTGTATCTATTTTGGTTTTTCTGTCATTGCTGGTTTTTCTACCAGGACATTTTTAGAGACATGGTTTTGTTTGTTTGCTAAGGCACGTTACAGTGTCCATATCCTTCACCATGCTGTGATGACCTCGAGAACAATCACATATTCATACAATCTCAATGGAATGAGAGTGTTCCACTCTGGTATGTCAATTGTATACTCAGAATAAAATAAGACTAGAACTCAAAAGAAAGAATAAAGTACCTATGAGGACATCAATGCATTTCTTGTGTCCTCGTTATCCCTGAGACAAATATTTTTTTTCTATTGCATACCATAAATCTTGAAATAGTACAATTACATTTATACATAATTAAGGAAAAAGCACAAAGACTAAGGAAGAATTGATGGCCATAAAAATATATGAAGCTTATTATTGGAAAGGCATACCTTTGAAAAATACACCTGGCACAAGACCTGAGAGATGCATTATTCTTTAGTTAATCATCTACTCTCAGCTAAGAGTGTCATGACTTGTTGTTGAGTAGGACCCAACCATGGAAAGACAGTCTCATGTTGGAGGAGAATAGGTATTGAATTAATTTACAAAACAAGAAAAAGGCTTCATAGGAACTGAACAGCATCAGATGAGAAAACAATAACCAGAAAAGCACCGAAGAACGGGAGTGGAACAGGAGGACAGGCAAACTGACATGACACCGAACTTTAAACGCCTGCAGCCATGGAATAGGAATATGTTGATTTGGTGGTGTGACCCAATACTTATGCAAAATAGTGCCTATTGGTGCAAATTCTCAGCATTCCAGGAAATGAAAATCCTAAATGCTTAAACAGTCGGCAACTGGACCTTTGCAGTTGTTCCCAAAAGACATTTCACCCAAAGGCCTTTTAAGTTCAGTAGGGCCGCTAAAGGCACACAAGTTACTGTCCTGCCTATCTATCATGTGGGTCACTGTGGGTGGTGTCTTTGCAAAGAGCTCTCTATATATATGAGTAGTTGTGGCCACATGTTTCAAGGTGTGAATGGTTGTGAAATGGCATGAACAGAAGTGTTAGGGTTGCATCAACCCTTTATGACCTACCATAGAACAAGTTTGACAGAGCATATTTTTAATTCAATTCAGTTCAGTTAATTTATATAGCGTCAATTCACAACACATGTCGTTCACATTTTTATAAGCTGTAAAGCCATTTTTTGGAGCATTTTCAATTTGCTAGACATCAATACAACCCTTACATCCCAAATTGTAATAATCTGTATATAATAACTCCGTATTAACTAAAAAGTGTAATAAACCACCAGAAAAATTGTTTGTTTTTTTTACACATATCTTCCTAAATACAGAAATATCATAGCTGTATCCCTCTTCAAACAATAAAAAGTGCAAGAAACAGCAAAAAATATAATATTTTTTTACTCTGTTGAAACTTTAGAACAGATGAACACAAATTCAGATTATATTTTTTATCAAGATAAAAAAAAGCTGAATGCAAAAAGACAACATGAACATCAAAAAACTATACATAATAAACTATTTACAATATTGCAATCACAGGCACAGTCAAACATTAGCTTTCAATTTGACCAATGGAGCTGTTATAGGCCTTGTGACAGGTCCTGTCCACAATTACTTGCTTGCCAGTGGAACGACTGCTGCAGTTCCTGTTTCCTGAAGGCTGACTCCTTCCTCTCTTTGCCCCTCTCCAGAGCACTGGGTGCCTCAGGGGAGAAACCTCTTCCTCCTCCTCCTCATCATCAACACTGCACACAGGAAATGTTACAGTGTGATAGATCAGGGGGGGCTGGGAGGACGGCACAGCCCCGGCCCTGGCCTACAAGGGGCCCGGAAGGGAGGGAGGATAAAATTTCAAGCAACCAGACCATCATGTCCTACGACCGTTGGAGAAGGAGGGCCCTCTCCTGGTAGTATCCAGATGAGCATAGTATATGCCCAAAGGAATAATGTACTTTCAAACGTTCAAGTCTACATGGGGGTTTTAAAGGGTGCCACAGTCAGGACTGAGTGATGTTTTCTAAAAGCTTTACAAGACCGACTGACTAGCAATGTAGTAGGTGTAAAATATTGAATAAACATTGTTCTGCATGACTGGCTTTTATTTTCACTCTTACATTTAACTTTATGACACGCAAATTTTCAAGTGTATTTTGGGTAAAACACGTCACCAACTGTCCACCAATATCATCATCGGTCACTAGGCTACAGATTGTAAACTAAGTGGAGCATTTTAGTGGCTAAGCTAACATGAGTGGCGATCATACAAGCATAAAAGTGGAGCAGCAAAGCGAAAAGAATAGGAAAAACGAGAGCAAGGAAAAGCGAAGTTACAAAAACTGGACACATATTTTGTGTCCAATAATAAAACTGGGACGAAGGAGTGGTCAGGCCACGAGGCCCAGACCACATATTTTGTTCGCCGCCAAAACGGCCAGCGCAGCCAGGGAGCCAGGTTAATTACAGGTAGCCATTCTAGCCCGCCTAGCTTATATCCCATTTTTTCTCTTTCGGCGGTATAGCGGTGATGTCAGGGACTCAGCAGTTTCTAGCTGCTCCAGGGTAGAGCCAGACCTGGTGCCTGACCAGCAGCCCCCCTCCTCAAACATGCTGGACACTGAAAATGAAACGAGCAGCAGGTCTGCTCCCGCTACAGGTGAAAACTCTCATCTGGAATGTTTTCCGACTGATTGGGCCAATTTTGCTGAAAACATCCAGGATGCCAACATTAAAATATATATCCTTAAGATGGGCCCATGCAGACCCAAAGGTCCATTCCCACTGATAAAGACAATGTTTTTCAGAAGGTTATTACACCACTACTACTAAGGTTGGGATGGAACTTCCCCGCCGCTGAATGTGCTATTCCCCCAAATTAGACTGCTGTTACTGTGAGCCTTGCTGGCTTTTTGCCAACCGAAATGCCACATATTACAACAATGCATGGGTAAACAGAATAAGAGACTGGAAATATCTTTCTGCCAAAGTTGAGAAGCATGAATCCACACAAATACATCTTCGTGCATGCATAGTCTATGAGCAGTGGAAACTCAATAGCACAATATATGCTGAATTGGAGTGGAATGTGCTTAATGCAGCCTTGTTTTGGAGACAGGTCCCGGAGCGCATTGTAAATGTCACTCTTACTCTGGCTTCATGCGACCTGGCATTCAGGGGCCACAGGGAAGTTCTAGGTCAGGGAAATGCTGGCAACTTTTTGTCAATAATCGAGTTTTTAGCTCGCTACGACCCTGTTTTGAAATAGCTAATTAACCGACCAGAAGGGTCAGTGAAATACCTGAGTCACTAGATACAAGATGAGATTATTTACATCTTGTCTCAACGTGTGAAAGATGTCATAATTAATTAAATAAACCAAGCCCCGTTTTATTCCATTATCATGGACACAACCCAAGATGTGTCAAAGATAGGCCAGCTAAGCCAGGTATGTAACTGTTGTTAAGAATGACATGGATATTCCAACACATATACAGATCAATAAAGTGTTTTTGGGTTTTGAAGCAACTGCGGGCTCATGAGCGTCTGAGCTTGAAAACCAAATCCTGGGCGCAATAGAGAAAAATGGAATAGATCTGTATAAATGCCGCAGACAGCGCTATGATGGGGCCGCGAATATGAGTGGTGCGTATTCAGGCGTACAGGCAAGAATAACAGAGAGCAAGCCTCTTGCCCGTTATGTTGATTGCGCTGCTCATAACCTCAACCTTGCTCTCAACGACTCTGTTAAAAATGTCCCTAGAGTGAAGCAGTTCTATGACACTGTAGAGAACCTGTACAACTTTTTGGACACAGTATCAAACGATGGGCACTCCTCAGTAAATTAATGATGCCAGAGAGCAGAACTGTCACAATAAAACGCCTCTTTCCCACTCGCTGGTCATCTCGACATGAGGCACAGATATGGAGACATCATAAAAGCCCTCGTCAAAATATCCCTGACCAGTGACAAAAAAGAGGAGTGCAGTGAAGCAGTTACGCTCAAGAATACCATAAGCAAATTTTCTTTCATATTTTTGGTCAACATGCAAACCAAGATTCTTGAGTGTATAAACGCTGCCTCATAGTTACTGCGAGCTAAGGACGCAGATATTCTGAAAGCATCTGCTCTTCTGCAAAACACCATCAGCATTTTGATGGAGTTTAGGGAGCAATGTGCTGAAGCTAAGTCTGCCACTCTTGCTCTAACCACAAAATGGGGAAGTCAAACACAGTTTGAAGCCACCAGGGCCAGAAAAGTTAAGCATCACTTTGATGAACTTTCTGAAGACAGCCGCCACACTGACGCAGAGAGCAACTTTCGGGTGCATGTTTTTAATGTCTATCTTGATATTATCATCCAGCAACTGTCCCAAAGATTCACCAGCTTAAACAGAATTGTGAAAATGTTTGAGGCAATTCACCCCAACACACTGCTGCAAGCAGGAGATGAGGAGTTACACCAAGCTGCCCGGCGGCTTAGTGAGCACTACAGTCGGGACATCGACCCCAGCTTCCCTGGCCAGCTGCTTTGTTTTAGAACCTCTTTTCAGGACCAGATCTGGCAAAAATGCTCCTTGTCAACCACCCAGCCCAGACCTCTAAATCTATCCGATTTAATAAGAAAAAAGAACAAAATTACTCTGACGTAGATTCCTTCTTTTCTCCGGAATGAAGTAGGTCTGAAGAAAAAATGAGGGGGCTGGAGCGTCACGCGTCCGTCATCACTCAGAACAGTTAACTTCTCCTTCGTCCAGAACGGGGAAAATATGAGGAGCCATTGTAGTCGACTGAACAACACAAGGAGGAAAACTCGTCTCCTTGGAAACACCTATGTGGGTTTTCACCTGTGCCGGAGTGGCGGCAGGGTCTTCGATCGGTTTATGAATCTTCTGACCTTCTTGTATTAGACAGAATTCCAGCTTTCAAGCTCTTCCGGTAATGGCCATGTGGAGGAAAAGTTAAATTCGCCTGCGAGCTTCTGTCTCTCCAACTATATGCCTCCATTGCGTCATCCTGTGAGACACGCTGGAGATGGCAAAAAAAAAAATGTTTTTGGTTGGTTTTATAATCCCAAGTGACGTCAGAACTGCGACGCCTGTTGAGCTGCGCATGTCAAACTGCGCAGCCTAGTCGGTCTGTCCAACCGAAATGGATGACCCCACCAATATGCACTTGACTTAAGTCATGTGCTTTAATATGCACTTGACAAAAGTAAGTAACGTTTGTAAAAGTGTAAATAGATTTCTGAGTCTTGACCTGAGCAGCTGGCTCTACTGTGTTGTGGTATGCATTTGTATAACAACTGTTGTGCCCTCACCAACTTAGTGTATGAAACTCCACACATGATGGCTTCATTAAGAACCATGCCACAGATGACAACAACTCAAAGAACTCACAGGACGGACCGGGTGGGTCAGTGACTCATTTGACCTAAATTACCCCATTAGTGTGACTAACCGAACGACTACAAGCAACCATGATGATCAGAACTGAAAAACTATTTTACATCAAAGGGATAGCATCTTCAAGAAACAAGAAAAATGTCCTGTTACATTCTATTATGCCACTTTTAAGAGGTTTTGCAAACTCATATACTTATTTGTTATGATTGTTAATAAGATTGTTATTTAATATTTAATTAAATAATCATTCATTCTGTTATGTGTTGTCCTGTGAATACTAGCCCAATATGGTGGAGGTTTTAGGACAATAGATGAAAGGGTGAATCGAGCTCTCGCATTACTGAACAGCAAACTCACAAGGAATTAATTCACACATTTTCTTAGAATACAAGAATTTATTAAGAAATATAATTCAACTCCAAGTTAAACATATTTCAAGAAACATTCTTTACTATACTTGAACAATCCAACTAAAACTACTAAGCAAAATGAAAGAATAAGGAAAACCAATGAATTATACACAAATAAAGAAACATGGGAATCAATAACCAATGACCAATAAATTGATGCAATATTACCATTCATTGTTGTCTATGTTTGAGAATCAAGATTTATCTTGAGAAACCTGGAAAATTAAGTTAAATTAGTCTTAGAACTACATGAGAGCAATATATGGTATACCATATTCAAACAACCATTCACATTGCAAGATCAGAAGAGAAGATAAAACATTTTTTTAAATAATTAATTTGCTGAAATAAAAACCAATGCTGCTGCATAATTAACTCTCAATGTTGTTTTATAAGCTGTCTAGTACAATAATATTTAAGAAAATAGTTCCTTAAATGGGAATCAACAACGTTTCTAGATAAATGATTCCTAATAGTGATTACTAGCCATCACCTAAAGTAACAGACAACTAAATTGGTGATGAGTCATCTATAAACATGTAACTTCACTGCTGGTAGTACCATTAATAAAAATTAAAATGCATATGAGTGTTGATGGCAGATCTGTGTTTTGAACTAACCTTTAAATAACGTTTGTCTAAACTTTAAAACACAACACAGAACAAAATAACTGGCCTGAATGCCAAAAGGTCTGTTCACATTAACTGAACAGACAGCCTGTTAGCACTTGGGTAGCTCCTTCAGTACCACAAACAAGCAATCACCATGAAATAAACAGTCTGTAAAATTTTTCAACCTAAAATAATTTTCTTTGCCCAAACACCACCTCTTATGTCAACCATTATGAAGCAAAGCATACAAAGGGCACTGGGTTTGGGAAGCGACTACAGTCCCATCCAATCCAGCCTTGTGGCGGGCAGAACAAAGGATTGGATTAGTGGGTCGGGCTGCATCTGAGTGCAAAGTTGCGGAAACCTTTTCCAGGTTGTGGGGGAAACCGATTAACTCAACGGTGTTAGATTCAGGGTCTCTGCTAGAAACTCTCTGGTTGCTTCTCTGTAGGCCACAGAAATTAAAGTTCAAGCAAGACTTGTCTTAATCATCCCTCTCGTATGAATGGCATATTAATTAATGCCGCAGATCATATATATAGTTCATTTTGATCGCCGGGTATTCGACCATCACATCGTAGTGACTTTGGATCTAGGGATTCTTCGATGTAATAGTGACATCCTCCCCCGCTCACTGCGGAATGGAAGTGGGGAAAGTCTTTTGTTCAGGGATTCTAGCTCTGACTCCTCCTCTTCCGGTGATGCTAGAATGTAGGTTAGTGTTTACCTGAAGGTGCAGAGAGGTTCATATTGGCCTTTGTGTAAAGTTCAGTCAATGTTCCATCCATGTTTTTATCTATGGATGGGGCCCAATATATTCTGTTACTTTAGGTCCACTTTTGAAGAAAAATGGTTGAATGGCATAATAGCTAAGCCAATGTTAAGAACTTATATAGAAATAAAGGATGTATATGAAACAGAATTTTATGTGCAGGTGAATTTGATTGCCAGAGAGTGATACTGAAAGGTTTACTCAAACTCCAGAAGCGAACAGACTAGTTGGTCTGTGTGAGGTGGGAAAGGTGGAAATTGAAGTTAATTTTATGTTGTATTGTCCTTTTTATGATGATTTGAGAATTGTGTTGTTTGATGATTCATTTGTTAAAAAGCCTGAAATGTTCTAGTTCAGAAATGACGATTAGATGAAAATGTTATTTAATTTTAATGTATTTAAACTGGCAACCTTTGTTTGTAGAGCCTGGAAGAGGTGGCAGGCTTATTTATTTAAATAATTCATTTGTATGTTGTACCCACTGTATCTGGTCCTTATGTTTGTTTAATGGTGTCTTATAAGCCCTTGGGGGCTGGGCATACTGAGACATAAAAATAATTAAATATTCATTCATTCATTTTCGTCTTAATGTCCAAAAGATTCACCGGACTGAATGAGCATTTGGCACTGGTGGTCTGAAACCAGAAGAGGACAAATTTAAAGATACACCCATAAGTACAATCAAAGAAAATAAAACTTGACTGATAAATCTGTTCTTACATTTATCACATTCTGGCAGGAGAATTTCATTGTTATTGCTGATCGTGCCTAAAAAGTTAGTCCTTAAGTAAGTACACTGCATGAAAAACTGTAATTATTGGAATCCATTATTCTGCTGTTGAAACAATGTAGTGCAACACGTTATGCATAAAATTTTAGGTTAACAAAAGCCTGATAGCTAAGACAAACTCACCTTTTTGTCCGTCAGGGTTCCAAACATCAGAATGAAGAAACCCTTTAGAAATACACAGTTGAGGCCATTTCAGTACATGTTGCTACTATTTAAAAAACAAGTAAAAATTGGAATATTAACAAAACACTATTCAAAAACTCCTGAGGTAATTATTATTACCTGCAGTGAATTGAAGAATGTAAAAGCCCAATGGATTTCATCGCTTTTTGTGTCAATCAAGGTTCCAATTCCCAAACCCCAAGATAATCCAAAAAATGGTGTGAGCACAACCAAACTCCTGGCAATCACCAGCAATGCATTTTTCTCTCCTGCTTGGGTAGCCTTCTTTCCTACTCTTCTCCTCAACAGTTTGGATATCACCACAATCAGGATTATGAAGTTTACAGCTGTTATCATAAGTGCAGGGATCAGAAACGCCAGCAGAGCTTTGGACTCATCCCATTTGAGCCAACATTCACTGTCTCTGATGTATTGATTTGAGGGAGCAGTTGTAGCTATAGTTATTGTTGCGATGATCAGGGGTGCACCATATCCCAAGGAGAATCCAATGGCCAGCATGGATGTTATAGACAGCCCTCTATGAAAGACCCAGACAGTGCGGTAGAGCAACAGCAGGGCTGAGGCCAACATCCAAAAAAATAGGGCCAGGTAGAAAAGATGGGCAAAGAAGGTAGCTGCTGTGCATGCTGGTGGACTTTTCTTGCCTGCATCTGGAACGGCCGCTCCAATAAGGAACCAAATGTTTGCAGTCAAGAGACACACAGCGATGTTAACGATTGAGATGTGACGCAAGTATGATGTTGCGTTCTTGTTTATTTTTCTCCAAATGATTCCTTCAATGATGAGACATATGACCAAGGAGGCCATAGAAATACCAATTCCAATGTAGGTTATTAAGTCCAACTTAGGATGGTGACTGTGAGTTGACATAAGAATAGAAAACGAGGTGGTGTGGTTGCAGTTGCAGCGGATTGTTCCAATTTCATTGAATGCTAGCATGCACCCCTCGTCACTCCATCCTCCATGACCCTCAAAGAGGTTGAAATCCCAGAAAACACATTTAGGATTCCCCAGAATATTGTCTAGAATATCAAATGTTAAAGAAATATTTGTCATTTCAGTTTCAGGCTGAAGAAGTGCAACATTTCCAATGATAACGTTGGATGATGAATTGCTTTTATCTCTTGCAGGAAGTACATTATCCATTGAAGCGAATATCATTATGGTTATGAATTGACTTCTTCCACCAGTGTCTGGTATGTCTATTTCCACTGAGGGGTTAAAGTCACTACTAAAAGTGTTTACTAATGTAGTTTTGTTCAAGCAAATATAGCGTGTGGCAATGTTAAAAGATTTATTAACAAGACAGGTTGTAATTTTTTCAAAAGAGTTCAACAGGGAAGAGCTAGCACTTTTCATGTTGCCATTTCCTTTTGTGTCTTTAGTGTTAATGGTGTTGTGCTTGTTGAGGGTTTCCCATGAACTCTTTGCCTTGTCAGCAGTAAGAATGCCTGCAGTTTCCAGGATGTTCTGTATTGAAAGAAAATCTATATTTCAAAGCTGAAAAGTGTCTTAGTTTAAAAATATATACAAAGATTTACGGACCTTCATGGAATCTTGTTCTATATTAACATTTAAGGATGACGATGTATTGGCTACATTACTGAGGATCCTCACGATGGCATCAATGGTGGCTGGAGAATCAGTTACTTCATCACTGAGGTTGATAGTCTCATTGCTGAGTTTCTCCAAGAACCATGGAAGATGAACTGCATTCAAGACCTGTAACATACTCATGTGAAAAAAAATCTATATTCTTATATATTTGGGTTATTTAAGAACTTAAATAACCTTGGATGTTGGTATATTATTTTGTGCTAAAACTGGCTGTAAGTTGACAATGCAGGCATTTGATAAATTCTTCCGAAGTCAGCTGAACCCCATGGCTACAAATGGAAAAAAAACTGCTGTAGGGTTACTTTTAGATGTTTTGCTGATACTACTATCACATTTATATTTTAGTTAATGATGACTGAACATGTCCAAGCTAAAGTAAATAAAACTTTGTCTCAGCAACATTTTGTAAAATCATTAGATTGCTGTCTTCAACCCTCAGTAATTTGTTTTATACAGACTGTGTACGTATGCACCCTTTGAGTTGTTGTCACATTCTTCTTCCACTTGGAGTTCCATTTATTAATTAAAATGTGATTTAGCAAAGGAACAGCAAGAACAGTTCCTTTCCAAGCATTCATTTAGAGTCAGATCTGTGATAAGATCAAGCTCACCTTAGATTTATCCAGCAGGTTGTTTATAACTTCTAGGATGCAGTTGTCTTGGATCCTTCCGTATTTACCATCTGACTGACAGACTGCTGTTATTTCTCCCACTTTGCCCTTTTTGCAGCCCACCACAGCTTCAAAATCCTCAGGTCCATGACCAAAGGTTTCATTCTCACATTTAATGTCTTTGGAGAAAAATAATTTTTAAGGGTGATAAAGATTGTCATTTGAAAAATTATGATATTGGTAGTTAATGCAGGTGAATGTTCCAGAGACTTGGTTAAAACTGACCTCTTATTTGAGTTAATTTCAGTGTAATATTCTTTGCATATTTTGGTGAAGTTAGTGATTCACAGGTGAAGATCTCCGTAGTACTTCCACAGTTCACTGGGACAACATAGTCATAGGTGATGTAAGGTCCTTCCTGAACCATTGCATCTGCACCACACAGTTATCAAAGATACTTGAGAGAGTTCTGAACTGGAAATTTTATAAAAAAAATTCACTTCTAATGGTTAACATCAACAATTAAAACAAAAACAAAAAAACTTGAATATACAGTGCCTTGCAAAGTTAATGATACCTATTTCAGTTTTACACCTTTTGTCATTACAACCACTAACTTCAATGCTTAATGGGATTTTGTGGCAGGCCAACACAAAGTGGAGCAAAATGTAACGTGGAATGAAAGTTATACATTATTTAGTTTTTGTTTAAAAATAAAATTCTGAAAAGTGTGGTGGGCCTTTGTATTCCAACCCCCTACCTTCTTTCGTACCTTTATATAAAATTAAGTACACCAATTCTGAAAAATCAGCATGTTAGTAAACAGGAGTCTTGCTTTGTGGAGTTTAATCTTAGAAATCATTCTGCTGCTCTGAGATCATTTGAGATCATGGCAGCAGGTTGGAGTAGCTCTGTTACTTTTGATTCTGATTTATTCTTTTTTGGGAACTATTCCTCTTGTGGTGGATACAGTTGATTTTTTTTGGATGACTGTCCACTCCGGTGTCGGATGCTGTG
>JAHUTJ010049822.1:0-29623 GCA_036250325.1 Characodon lateralis | reverse complement strand
GCTTATTCTCCTTAATTTCTTAACATTTGGTGGCTACTAGGCGCTCCTTTGCCTGGACAGCAAGGGTCAGCCAAATTCTTTTCTCCCACTTTGACAGCGAAACTGACTCTGAGGAGGAAATCTTGGAAAGGTGTTCCAAAGTGTATGACCTTTAGGTTACTTCTCTTTCTTCAGAACATCTGTGTTAGAAGAGGACGCTGTAAAAACCAGGATCAGACACTTAATGGTTAAAACCCATTCCTTTTGGGTGATGTCTCAGGAACTAGCAGATGGTCTATTACCCCTGACCTGAGGAGGGTCTAGGGTCATAAAGCACAAACTCTTTTAAGTTGAGATAACACCCACATACTCTTTAAATACTGTGTGTAAATGTTGACACCACACTGAACCCAAAGCAGATGACTATGATGACATGTTGTAAATGAATATATCTTCAATGCCTGAGTGTACTCATAATTAAAATGACTTTATAGCGGAAACTCGAAAGAAGTTGCTATTTAAGTGGAATGAGAAAAAGTACAATGATGACATGAACAAGGCTTGTTTTAATTCTTTTGCTTTTCTTACATTTTGTTTTCTTTGTTTTATTATATTGTTTCACTCTGCCATGATTGGTGGTCACCTAGGGGCGGAGGGACCGTGTGAGTGTTTCCCACAATATAAAGCTGCTTTCCGTCCGTGGGTTTGTGCTCACACAGAGTGTTTTCTTTTTCATATATATATATTTAATCATGACTTATTCGTGATAAAATAGGGGGGACTGTTAGGGTTTTAAAACCTTTTGTATTGTTTATCACTCATGTCTGCTCTAAGGGCTTTTCCCTCCTTATGACACAGGAAGGGAGATGGGGACAAGAGTGAGTTATGCTTTTATACTTTTATTAGCAGCACCTGGGGCCATTCATACCAGGTCCCCACTTCCCACTTCCTCTGTTTCCTTAAGATCAAGACAAATGAACCCTAACCTTTTTGACCACACACACACACACACCCTGAATGTTTGTTGAACTATGTGTGAACCAGCATATATAAATAAAGAGACAGGGGTGCTAATACTTTGTAGTTTGTATTGCACAGCTACCCTTGCCGCAAGTAAAATCTGACTCTGACCTAACAGGATTCCTCATCTTCCAGCGAATCCATCTCCGCTCAGTGAGCGGAGAGCTAAGCCCCTCTAGTCACCTGGGTATGCAAGACATGCAGCCGAAGGTCAGAAGACCAGACTACAAAGTCAATTATTGACCTCTGGCATAGGGTGTCCTGGTCCCAAGTTTACTGATGAACATCCTTATGCTTGAACATGGTGTTGGATATTGGCAATCTGTGACTGGCACAGAAGTCCTATAATGAAACACCATTCAGGTTCAGATCGGGGGAGGGTATTCCTCCCAATCCCACCCATTCAAGTCTCTCTGTCATTTCCCACGTGGGCGTAGAAGTCCCCCAGCAGAATTACAGAGTCCCCGAGAGGGTTCCCTGGCAGGTTTGCACCCAGGGACAACAAGAAGGTCGGGCTCTCTGCACTGCTCCTCGGCTCATAGGCTGAAACAACAGTCAACAGGGATGTGACTTTCTCATCCATCAGGGTAAACCCCCACATGAGACAACTGAGCTGAGGGGCAAGAAGCAAACCCACCCCAGTCCGCTGCCTTTCCCCATGAGCCATTCCAGAATAGAAGGCAGTTCAACTTCTCTCAAGGAGTCCAGAGATCATGCTGTGCATGGAGGTGAACCCCACAATCTCTCGACCTCCCACACAAGTTTGGGCTCGTTCCCCTCGTGAGGTCACATTCCACATTCTAGAGCCAGTTTAAGCATTCAGGGATCAGGTCGTCGAGGTCTCCGCCTTCGGCTGCTGCATGATTGTCCTTGCAGTGGTCCCACAGCAGGTGGTGGGCCCACTGGGCGATGACCTCGCATTTCTCTGTTGGGCTTGGCCCAGCTGGGTCCTGCTAGGCACTTGCCAATGGCTCCATGGTAGGACCTAGGCTCCGTTGTACAGGGCAATGTCACGGCACCGGCTGCATGGACCTTATTAAGGCTTCTGGGCAGCTTTTGTCTGACCCATCACCCACAGCCTGTTTCCCATGGGAGTCTACAAAGGGGCATATAAGCCCCGGACAACATAGCCTCCGGGATCATCTGGGCACTCAGACTCCTCACCACATTAAGGTGCTGGCCGGGCCCACTTCACTCACAGAGTGTTGGTCCCCTTCCCTCTTTCTTTCAGGAGGGGCATTTGCCACAAACATTCAACTGTTAGAGGCGGTTTGCTTATGAACAGCCAAATGAACAAGGTACAAGACTCAAGATATATTGTAAAAAACAAGCTGCAAAGCAACAAAAAAACCTTGCTGTTAAGACTTGACAGATTGCAGTAAACACTTATGTTTGCAGACTGATATTACTGCTCTAAATTAAACATAAAATGTGCTCAGTTTACCTTCAGGAAATGTTCAAAATTAGTTTTTCAGTATATTATTTTAGGAAATTTCCAATTACTGACTTGCCTGTTTTTAAATATGGGGTTGGTGAGTTGATGCTGCTGCCTTTTTCTCATCCAATAACAATATTACCATGAATAAAATCCAATTAGTTGTTACCAATGAAATGTTGGAACCACTAAACTGTTGTTATTACATCCAATGATTTCAAAATCTGGGTGCCATCCTTAGAGTCACAACTTTTACGGTTACAATCCAGATTTATATGCAGTTTTTTTCATTAGGTCTTATACCTCTTAAATTACACAAAACGAAATCCTTAGAGAGTCTGTGACTTTCCAAAGTCTGTGGGGTTCAGATGATAAATACCAGCAGTAGAAACAGAAAGTCACAGAGCAGAGTAATGGGGCTGTCAGTACAAGCACTTATTAAAACAGACTGAAAATTAGCTGTGTAATTTTAGAATCATGTAACGTTGTTCTCAGTGATCCACTCAATAGTCTGCTGTGTGGGTAATTATTTCTGACAAGCTTACACACAAAGAATGAGGGATAATTGGCTTCATGGACAGCTCATTGTCCTCAGCATCGCCGTATAGTTCATCCGGCTAGAAGTTCTGTGAAAGTAATAAAAAAACAAAGTGACACCCAAATAATTGATAACATACGCTATAGTAAAACTAATGCTTTGCACAGGGGGCATATTTTTAATGTATGCTTTTTACTGATACTGTTTCTTACGGCATCAAAGCCGGCCCAAAGTTGTATGAGGCTCTAAGCAAAACTCACCAGCCACCACTGCCATTGCTTTTATATTGCCTGTGCTTATCTAGCATCTAATGCAAATATTGGTTTATAAGATAGCATCATCATGAATTGCTATAACATTACTGAGAATGGCAATGCTTTAACATAACATAAATATTTTTGTTTTTGTCCCAACTATGACTAGTTATTAACTTTAAACATATGTGTCATGATGTCCTGATGCACTTGTGTACAAATGACAAGGACTGCATCAGTGTTCATTGTAATCTATGTAGTTTAAGTTGAATATGTCTCTATAGTTAGATTGATCTGACTTTGTTTCTGTACACTGATTAGATCTGTTTATCTTGTTAAGTGCAGTAAGATGACATTTGTGAATTTGTGCAATATAAATAGAACTGAATTACGCTTTAAGAATCAAGTTCGTATCACAAGTTGGAAGATGATGTGAACATTTTCTGAAGGCTTGGTCTCTCTCTAGTTCGCTAGAAAATTGCTGCTAAACATTGCCATTACATTTTGATATCAACTTCTTTTTTTCTTCCTATTTACATTTAAACAAGAGAAATTTGCTCCAATCACATATCCCTTCACTCTATTTTTAATTCACACAAATCAGCAGCCACAATGCTGCAGATTAAATCTGAAAGTGAGTTATGAACACCGAAGTGGTTTTTGTAGCACAGGCCTATCCAAACTATTTCTCAGCCAGAACATGTTCAAATGCCAAAGGTCGTGTCTGACATTGTTTTGAACCAGCTTCACATAAGTACAAAACTCTACATCCGGGCAAGTATAACAACATGAAACAGAAGCTGAGGTAAAATACCTCTCGACTTTTACTACATTTTGTCACATTGCAATCCCAACCTCAATGTTTTTTGTTTTTTTTTATTGTTTCTTTACAAATACAAATCTGAAAAGTGTGGCATGCATTTTAATGCATCTTACTCTGATACTTCTAAAAAAAATCTGTTCAACATATTCCCATCAGAAGTCACCTAATTAGTAACTAGAGTCCACCTGTATGTAATTGAATTACTCCGCCTATTTTTTGAAGAAAGTTTTAAGTTTGTTAGAGAACATAAGAGAACAAGCAGCATAATGAAGACCAAGGAATGATTAAAGTTTTGGAGAAGGTTAAAACAGTACAAGGTTATAAAACAATAAACCAAGCTTTAAAAATCTTAGAGCATTGCTCAATCTGTCATCTGGAAATAAAAAGTATGGCCCAGCTGCAAACCTACTAGGGCATAGCCATCCACATAAACTGACTGCCTGAGCAAAGAGAGCTGGCCTCAGGACAACTATTAGTCATGTACTCTACAATTCTGGGCTTTATGAAAGAGTTGCAGGAAGAAAGTCATTGGTCAAAGAAAGCCATAATGCCAAGGAAGACAGCAAACATAGGGAAGGTGCTCTGGTCAGAGGATACCAAAACTGAACTTCTTGCCTTACATGCAAAATGCGATGTGTGGTACAGAACTAACACTGAACGTAACCCCAAACACACCACCCTTTTAGTAAAACATGGTGGTAGTAGTATCATGCTTTGAGGATAATGTTTTTTTTGTTAGATGAACACAGGTAGTTATGGGAAGGTGGATGGAGCTAAACACCAGGAAAGAAAGAAATACAGAAAGAAAACCTATTAGAGGCTATAAATACATTGACAAGTGAAGGGCAGATGAGACCCTAAGTATACAACTAGAGCTACAATAGAATAGCTTAAATAAAAGCCTAGTCATGAATGGCCCAGTTGAAGTCCAGACCTAAGTCCAACTGAGACTATATGGCAAGGTTAGAAAATTAATGTTCAGACACTGTGCAATTTGACTAAGCGTATGGGCACAAAGTTTGCAAAGCTGGTTAAAACCCAAACAGCTTACAACTGTAATTTCTCCTAAATTCCTTATAAAATACATTATAGTTTGTAGCTGTAAAGCGAAGACATTTCGACAGTTTAAGAGATAGGAATACTTTTGCATCACACTTGCTGTGAGTGACACATCTATCAAGATTTTAGTGATCATTTTTTGTGGTATAAAAAAATTGCTGCCTATGATGGTGGTGGAGTTTTGTGATTATCTTGAGCCTAGTTGGATATGTAGCTAGCTATAGTTATTACGTCACACAGTTAGGGGCCTACTCTAATTGAGAAACTTTCACAATTGATTAGAAGCCAAATACAGTTTGTACAACCCCTACAACACATCTAAACATTGTTGGAAGGCTGTGCTCTCTGCCAGCCAACCAATGCCAATCATCTCTGCACCAGTTTTTTAAGTAATTACTCTACCACTCTTGTAAAGTTCTACTCCTATTCATCATATCCTCCCCTTGTCACTGTTAATGACAGTTCTGGACCTTTTTCTTTGACAGCTTCAGAGAAATCATCATGAGCACCTTACATGAAACTTGTTAGCAGCAAAACTTAAAGTGAAACTATTGCCTCCTAATCCCTTCATCTTTTACCCAGCTACCTCTTCATATCTCTCCATTGCTTCAGTCCTTCCTCCCTCCACAGGGGCCCAATAGCTTCTTTCCAGCTCTTTCTAATTGACAGCAGACCATTAAAAAGCCATTGGAGACGTATCCCTCTCGACAATTACAGCATTAGCCAGAAAAATGTCTTCTTTTATTCCTTCAGACTTTAAACTGGCTGTCTAGGTGATGAGGAGAATAAAAAAGTTCAGTCCTAAGTTTGTTCTTAGTGGATACTGATTGCCATTATAAAATAACTGGAAAGTAAATCGTTTTGTTTTTGTGGCCTGCAACACTGCAAAGTTTTCTTAATCCAGCTGCTCTGCTCCAGCATCTGCCTCAGTGATGAGATGTTGCCTCAATAAATGTGACATCCTGACAGCAAAAGGTTACATTTCCACAAAGTAGTGCCTCAGAGCAAAACAGGCACATTGAAAATCCCATGATAGTGACAGGTAGTGATGAAATTAAAGTCTTCCTGAGATAAAGTGGAAGCGTGGGCAGAGGCCTCATTTTACTTGAGAACACAATCATCTGGAGAGGGCAATAATTCCATGTTATTCCATGTCTTTTAAGCCTCACTGAAGTGCAACAGGAGAAGGAAGGTCCCCAGAGATGCTGGGTGAGTGTGTTTGTTCTTCTTGCAGTGATTGGAAACTGAATTGCTGCAAAGGTGAGAGGCTGAGGGAGATGTGGGAAAATTTTTTTTTAGCTGCCATCCTGATTTTGATGTTGAGGCTGAACTACCCCTGAGGAACTATGAGGTTGAGCTTGAATATTAACACACGTATGCTCTTCTTCATTACCTTTCTACTATAAAACAAACTTGTGATATCTGGACAAAATGAATCTCAAGATTACTTGAGAGAAACCTCTGTTCCTACAAACTCAACTCAGCAGATTGGGAAATGGCAGGGAATTAAAGAACAAGGCAGGTTTTTACAGCAATCACCTGAATGCAAAGTGAGAAACAGTGAAAACTTAAATTCTCCTGGAGAATATATATATATATATATATATATATATATATATATATATACATATGTTTTTTATAAATTCCTGGGCCCGTATTCACAAAAATACCTCCTAGTGACATAATTGTAAAAAAAAGCTTAGAATTTCTCAAATTCTTAGAGTTTTCTTAGACTTTTCCGTCTGTAAGACGAAAGTTATTCACAAAGCGTCTTAGGCTGAGCTCCTAATATGAGGAAATGCTAAGAGTAGTGAGGAGGACTTTTGGTGAGCTTAACAGTGTATTAAGCAGGTTAGATGGTGGAAAGACGGAGAGAAAGGAGAGATATTATCCGAACAATGAATAACAGCAAATTAATAAAACACTACTGGCTTGATCAGGCAGGGATCCATCCCCTTATTAGGCAAGTAAATGAGCAGATAAACGTCTATAGCAATCACACAATTATTATTATAGAGATAAAATTAACCTTATCATTCCCTTAGGGTGAAATTAAGTAGTCTAAACAGCAGGACAGATTAAAGGTAAGGTAATGTTAGGAAGGATAAATAAATCATACAAACAATAACAAATTACCATGAATAAAAAAAACATATTTACAAACTGTAAAATGCTTTCAAAAATTCAATTTGAGAAAAATGCAATTCTCAAAGATCCCAAGTAAACCGTGATCTGACTGGTTTAGATCTCTGGACTCCTCCATCACTAAATTTCATTGGAAAGATAAACGTGTATTGGCTTAAAAATGCTACTGCCGTACAAAAGACAAAGGAGGGCTAGATCTGCCCAACTTTCACCATTACTTCTTAACTAATAGGTTACAAAACATCTTAAAGTGGCTTAAACACAGTCCAGATGAACCCTGGCTAGATGTAGAACAAACACCAGCAATAATATTTGGATTTCAGACCTACCACTTTTTAGCTCAAATATAAAACATGTATGCTTTAAAAGCCTTATAATTAGCACCTCTCTGTGAATGACAGGGTCTTCACTAATCCCATGCAGACATACACCCATCTGTAATAACTCTGACATCCTACAAAAAAATAATTTGATAAACTTTCCAGATTGAAGGAGTAAAGGAATGAAATTCCTGGAACAAATATTTGAAGGAATTCAGTTCATCCTATTTAATAGATTTATTATACAATATGGGATGGACAAGAATACATTTTTGGATTATCAACAAATAAAATCTATAATAATAAAAAATATATATATATATATTGGCTCAATAACGTCAGGTTACAAATGCTGTCAATGTACTAGAGTTCCTTAACCTCAAATATATAGGACACTGTCTAAAATAGATGAATCAATATCCCTTGCTATTACGAAATGGGTGGCGGATTTATCAGTCAACTTTGACCAAACATTCTGGTCTCAGATATGTTTAAGAACTTTTAAAATGACTAGTAACATTAATTTACAATTAATACAATATAAAATCCTTCATAGAGTACACTATACAGGTCAATGGATTTTCAAGATGGGTCTAAGATGGTGAAGGGTCACCGTCTAATACTTGCTTACAGTGCACAGGCAATATACCTGACAATTACATCCACGAACTATGGTTGTGTACACCTGTTTAGAGGTTTTGTGGCCGGATATGTGAAGACTTCTCAAAGTGCCTGAGATGTAATATTTCACCTTCCCCCTCAGTATGTTTGTTGGACGACCTAGATGATATCACTATGGAGACAAATTCCATTCGCATGGTTTTAGTGCCTTAAGAAAACTATCCTCATGAATTGGAAAAATAAAAATGTTCTTAGTATTAACCAGTATAGAGACCTTTTTGTTAGATTACAAAAATCTGGAGACAGCCTCTGCCTCCACATCAGATCACTCTGTCTGGGCTCCTTTAATCGGTTTGGGTTCAGTGGTCTCGGCTTCTCGGTGGGTTTTGGTATCGGCTCTGTGGGCTCTCTGCCTTTTGTGGGCTTCGGTGTGGGTTTTCTTGCAGGGCTACTTCTGGCTGGTGTATGGGTGTCAGGCATGTGTTCTTAGGTTTGCATGCTGTTAGTCTCCTTTTCGCGGGGGTGTACTTTCGCAGGGAGACTTTATTTTTGGGAGGCTGGTGGGGCACGTTTGCACAGTGTGGGCTTTGTGCATGGCTTTTGCTTTGGGTGCTTATTGCTGCATTCTGTCCTCTGCTGTATGGCGAGCTGTGTGTGGGGGGCGGGCGTCGCTGGGCTTAGCGGTTGCATGACGCTTGTCAGCCTTACACTATGGTAGGGTTTGCTTGCCTGCTGGGTGGTTCCTTGTGGATGGTGTGTGCTTGGGGTTAGTGGTTTTCACCATGTCCCTACAGACGTATGGAAAGATGTCTGGCGTGGCTGTTGCTGTAGTGTTGCTGTTGCTGTAGTGCTCAGGGTAGTTGAGGCTTGGCTTGGTTCTATTGTTTTTACCTTCATTTATACGTAAAACCTAGAAACACTTGAGTAGTTTTATATTATACTCTTCTTGTGTTAAAGTTCTGCCAAGGGTCTCAGTATGACTAGGCATTAAAGTGCCTGTTACATCAAATTTTCATGATAAATCCAATTGCATTTATGAAAAGGAAACATGACTATAATATTTTGAAAAGTAAATTCCTGCCACTGAAGTGAACAGTTGTTGAGATATATGGTCATGGATTTCTCTAAAAAGGAATGTCCAGACTACTCCTTTTGTGCTCTTTTATGACGTCAGAGGGGAACCCCTGGAGGTAAACTGACTGCTGCTACAATGGCCAGTAACACAGACAGCAGCAAAGAATCTGTTCTGTCTTTAGATATATTTCATTCACTATCAACGAGAGAAACGCAGCAGAGTCAGAAGAACAAAGTCAGCTTTCATCAGATGGCAGAGCACAAGTGCTGCGGACTTCGACCAAAGTCTATTTTTGCTGTGTGCCGAGCACATCCAGAGTCAATAATAATTGACTAAAGACGGACTAGAGATCTCGCTATATTAATAAATACACACATATATTTATGTATACACGTTTATATATTAGG
The DNA here is from genome assembly GCA_036250325.1 of Characodon lateralis. Taxonomy (NCBI): domain Eukaryota; kingdom Metazoa; phylum Chordata; class Actinopteri; order Cyprinodontiformes; family Goodeidae; genus Characodon; species Characodon lateralis. The sequence continues at coordinate 19,947 of JAHUTJ010049822.1, read as the reverse complement.
AGTTGACGTTAGATCAATTAGGTCAGTTATTGGGTTAACTAAGGTATTATATACCAAGCAATTAAACATAAATTAACTTAGGGTACTCACCCATAGTAGAACAAAACACATGAAAACACCTGGATGCATCAAATGAAACATGAAGCAGTTTTACTAGTTTAACTTCTGCAGAATGAGTTGTTTTGGACTTGCTATCGCATTTATCACTGGCTTTTGTTGCGCACCGGAACGGAGCGGATTCAGGGTTACATTAAATACGGCACTGAGTGAAACAACTGGAGGCGAAGTGAGCAGCAGCAGACACAAGGGATGATACAAGATCTGAAGACACTACTTGGTGTGTCATTTTATTTTTACTTTATATTAAAATCTTTAGAGAAACATTTATTTAAATATAAAATGTGCGCCTGTAATTTATCTTATTTCAATTATAATAATAATTTTGGATTGTTAATAATAAAAATAATTTCGTATTTTTAATTATCAACAATAACTGCTGGTATCTAAATGTACTTTTACAACAGGGAAGTGTTCTCACCTGCTGAGCTGTGATCCGTTTAGCAACAGCAGTAACAACCTTTTCTTTGGCAATCTTTTCCCATCAGATGCTCTGAATGGCATGGCTATAGACTCTGCTTCAATATTCTTCTTTGTCTGTAAAATATCTCGACCTCTGACATAATTTCTCTTGTGAATTCAGAGGTTTCTTGTTTGAAGCAGTTTGCCAAGAAGTACTCCAATCACAACTGGCTGTGCTTGGTGTGACCAGCCCATCTGTCCCTCGTTGGTTTTCCAGCTCTGATCAAGGCAGCTCTGATCCTCTTCACTTCAGGAAAGTAGTGCAGAACAACGGCTGCTCTTGTAGTATTGCGGCCACCACCAGCAATGTGCCGTTTCACTATATTAACGCTGTTTTTAACTCAAATTGGCTTCTATTTGAACAGTTTATCATTGAACTCACACAATGAATGACCGGAGACTTCCCCTCTGATGTCACTTCCTGGCGACTTTGGACTTGCAAAATTTTATGACATATGCCTATTTTGTCACACAATTGTCTTTAATCACATCTTTTAATGCTAATATGATGTTAATTGCTGCCCATCTTCTTAAATATTAACATATTTCCTTTCAATATCTGCATTTAAGTGAAAAGTGTGTCATAGGCACTTTAAGCTTAAACTTTCCCTGAGAACATGAGTCGAACAATAAATCATAATGCATATTTGTGCACAGATAAATTCAAACTTGACATGGTGCCACTGCAGGATTCTGGTCTTGATTCCTTTGCTTTGGTGAGAATATAAAATGCATGAGAAAAAACTCAAAGTAAAATGCACTCATTGACCAAAAGACATAATAGAAAAAGAACATTGCAGTGGCATAACATTTATTAAATAATTAACAAACACAAATAATTAAAGAGAACAAAAATTAACTATTAAAATAAGATGATGATAATAAAAAGGTAAAAATAAATAATGATAAAATGATAAAAAAATTAAAGGAAAGTTGGACTAAAATCTTAACTAAGAACATTTAGATAGCACAGTCAAAGGCCACTCTAAACAAATACGTTTTTAATGTTGATTTAAAGCAACTTAGGGTTTCAGCGCTTTTACAGTTTTCTGGGAGTTTATTCCAGGTTATTGGAGTATAATAACTAAAAGCTGCTTCGCCATGTTTGATTCTGGTTCTGGGTTTGCAGAGTAGACTTGAGCTAGAAGACCTGAGAGGTCTGGGTGGTTGATACACTGACAACAAGTCTGTAATGTATTTTGGTGCCAAGACATTTAGTGATTTATAGACTGACAGAAGTATTTTAAAGTCTATTCTTTGAGATACAGGGAGCCAGTGTAAGGACTTTAGAACTGGGGTGATGTGCTACATTTTCTCAGTTTTAGGACGCGGACAGCAGCATTCTGGATCAGCAGCAGCTGTCTGATTGAATTTTTATGGAGACCTGTGAAGACACCGTTGCAGTAATCAATTCTACCAAAGATGAATGCATAAATTAGTTTTTCATGCTGAGACATTAGTCGTTAAATCCTGGAGATGTTCTTTAGGTGATAGAAGGCCGACCTTGTTACTGTCTTTATGTGACTCTGAAGGTTCAGGTCTGAGTCTTTCACTACACCCAGATTTCGAGCCTGACTGGTGGTTTCTAGCTGTATTAACTGAAGCTGTGTGCTAACTTTTAAATGCTCTTCCTTTGGTCCAAATATTATTACTTCAGTTTTGTTTTGATTCAGCTGAAGAACATTTTGGCACATCCATGCATTGATTTCTTCTTAGCACTTACCAAATGCTTGAATGGGTTCATAGTCACCTGGTGACAGTGTAATGCATAGCTGTGTGTCGTCTGCATACTTATGATAACTTATGTGTTGTTTATTACATGTAGATATTGAATAGGAGGGGCCCTAAGATGGACCCTTGGGGAACACCACATGTGATATGTGTGGTCTCTGATGTAAAATTACCAACTGACACAAAAAAGTACCTGTCTTTCAAGTAGGATTTAAACCAATCGAGTGCTGATCCAGAAAGGACGACCCAGTTTTCCAGGCACTATAATAAAATGGAGTGATTAACAGTGTCAAATGCTGCACTAAGGTCCAATAATACCAGCACTGTGGTTCTTCCGCAATCTGCAATTATATGGATGTCACTGAACATCTTGACAAGGGCAGTCTCTGTACTGTGTTGAGCATGGAAGCCGGTTGGTCATTGTTAGGAAGTTGTTTAACTGCTGAAACACAGCTTTTTCAATAATCTTACTGATGAAGGGGAGGTTTGAGATAGGCCTGTAGTTCTGTAGTAGCAGCTTGTCCAAGTTGCTCTTTTTCAAAAGAGGTTTGATATTTGCTGTTTTTAGGCCCTGAGGGAAAACACCTGACAAAAGGGATGTGTTCGTTATTTGAGTTAAATCAGACATTATGACAGACAAAGCTTTCTTAAGGAAAGCTGGGGGTGAAACATCAAGACAGCAAGAAGAAGAGTTTAGTTGCAGTACGATTTCTTCTATGTGTCCGTAGATTATGTGAAATTTGTACATTTTGTCAAAATCAGTTCTACTTGGAGACAACTTTGTTACTGGAGTTGATATGGATGTGCTGACTGCTCCTCTGATCTTTTGGGCCTTTTCAGTGAAGCAAATTCGTTGCAGTCCCTGGTAGAATGGAGTTTAGATGCTACAGATACAGGTGGGTTTGTTAACCTGCCTACCATGGCAAATAATGCATTGTTTATGTTTTTGGAAATGATCTCAGAGAAGTAAGATTCTATCGCATTTTTCAGTTGTAAGGTATATCTGTAGAGTCTCTCATTATAGATGTTTTAGTGAAAATGGAGTCCAGTCTTCTCCATGGAGACTTTTCTTCCCAGAAATGACCTTCACTTTAATTGGAGCAATTGAATCAATGATGCCCAAGATTTTAGAATGAAAGTTGTCTACCAGCTCATCTACAGTATTACAGGGCAAAGTGGAGGTAGAAGAGTAAATCTGGTTAAAGGTTTCAGCAGCACGTTCTTAAAGATGCTTTTTCTTATCATGTCTCTTTGGCTAACTGTGTCATTGAAGATGATGCTTTCAAAAATAACAGAACAGTGTTCAGATAGAGCAACATCAGTTTCAGACACCTTGGAAATGTTTAGACCCTTAGATCAAGTCCAAAATATGTCCCTGTTTGTGCGTTTGCTGTTTAACATGTTGAGTCAAAACAAAATTTGTGAGAGTGCAATAGAACGTGTAGTTCTATTGCACTTCTGTCTTCAGGATTATCAATATGAATGTTCAAGTCTCCCACAATAATTAAACAGTCATAATCAACACATATCACAGATAAAAGCTCATTAAAATCACTGAAAAAGTTTGTTTTGGACTTAGGAGGCCTGTAAATGTTAAAGAACATGGTTCGGACTGGGCTCTTTACCTGGAGAGCCATATATTCAAAAGAGTCAAATTACCGTTTTACACTTTAATGAATCTTTTAAACAAAGTGGCCACCCCTCCACCTTTTCTTTGCTGTCTGCTCTCACAAAGAAAATTGTAGTTCGGAGGTGTAGACTCTGTTGGGTTCAGCCATGGATCACAACATTTAAAGGCCAGTTTGATTTTTTTCTGGAATTTTCAAAATAAATCACAGTAACTTACTCCTAATTTAGCCCAGGAACAGGAGGAGTAACAGCGAACTCCCCGTGACGTCACTGTGCCTAAAACATGCTGAGGTGGAGGCTGCCGATGGATTTATTCTCGCCGTTCTGTTTGCTGGCTGAGTCACTGAGTTGGCTGTCGCTGTTTGGGATCACAGGCAGAGTTGAATTATCGCTGCACCCCATATTAACTTCAACATTCACTTCTAGTCGATGGATTTTCATCTCCAAAATGGTCAATTTCTGTAAAAGTTTGTCAAAGTCCTCTGTGGTAAAGGAAGGCATCTTGACCTGATTAGCTGGTGTCAACTTGTCCTTCTTTTGGGTTCGATTCGAAATCCTTTAGTAAAAATAAAAATACTCCTTGAGAGATAAAATGTTCAAAGTAAAAGAATGCAAGCAAGTGGGGAAGAAAAGTGTCTGAGCAGGTAGAGAGGCGGACGTCCCTCTGCCTGCTACACCTAAATAACAAGAATGGTTCATTTGCAGGTCTCTGCAGGGCTAGTTCACATCCCCACAAGATAATTCAGCCATCAATGGCTGTGTTAGAACAAGGACACATCTAAAGCCTGCAGGGCACTGTCCCTTGAAGATGGAAGTTGGACACCCCTGATGTAAATGATTCACATTACAAGGAGCTAAAACATCTCAAATGGCCACCAGAGGGAAGACGTGATTAAACAAGGAGTAGTGTTACTGTGTTATCAGGCATGTGCCAGGACATCTGACAAAGGTTTTTGTCAGTGGGTCAATTCGCTCGTCGTTTCTGTCCATGATCAAGGCAATATTCGCATCCATACAGGCTGTTTTGGGGGGCGTGGCCAGTCCCTTCGTCTAGTCGTGCTTTTCCCCATTTTTGTGACAGTCTGCTAATGCTGCTCACCAAACAGAAAGAGCAGTAAGGTAGATTCTGAAAGCACGTCTGTTTCTACCAGCATATGCATGTTTAAATAAAAATAGAGGGAATCATTATTGCTCAATGTTTATTTAGGGGTTGTTCCAGGAGTATGGAATCGGGGGCCCTTTCTTAGGAGCCATCCGGTTTCTGTACAAGCGGAGCCGGAGTTGGACTCCAGCAGAGCTGCCCTTTGTCACCAGTCCTGTTCATAACTTTTATGGACAGGATTTCTAGGCGCTGCCAAGGGCCGGAGGGGTCTGGTTTGGGGACCAGTGGATTTCGTCTCTTCTTTTTGCAGATGACGTGGTCCTGCTGGCCCCCTCTAGCCAAGACCTACAGCATGCGCTGGGGCGGTTCGCAGCTGAGTGTGAAGTGGCTGGGATGAAGATCAGCTCCTCCAAGTCCGAGGCCATGGTTCTCGACCGGAAAAGGGTGGCTTGTCCTCTTCAGGTTGGAGGGGAGTTCCTGCCTCNCGGTTCGCAGCTGAGTGTGAAGTGGCTGGGATGAAGATCAGCTCCTCCAAGTCCGAGGCCATGGTTCTCGACCGGAAAAGGGTGGCTTGTCCTCTTCAGCTTGGAGGGGAGTTCCTGTCTCAAGTGGAGGAGTTCAAGTATCTCGGGTCTTGTTCACGAGTGAGGGAAGAATGGAGCGGGAGATCGACAGACTGATCGGTGCGGCTGCCGCAGTAATGGGGGCACTGTGCCGGTCCATTGTGGTGAAGAGAGAGCTGAGCCGAAAAGCGAAGCTCTCGATTTACCGGTCGGTCTACATTCCTACCCTCACCTATGGCCATGAACTTTGGGTCGTGACCGAAAGAACGAGATCCCGGATACAAGTGGCTAAAATGAGCTTCTTCCGTAGGGTGGCTGGGCACCTTAGAGATGGGTTGAGGAGCTCAGCCATCTGGGAGGAGCTCAGAGTAGAGCCGCTGGTCTTCTACATAAAGAGGAGCCAGTTGAGGTGGCTCAGGAATCTATATCAAATGCTCCCTGGACGCCTTCTTTGGGAGGTGTTCCAGGCACGTCCCACCGGGAGGAGGCCCAGGGGATGGCCCATGACACGCTGGAGGGGCTATGTCTCTCAAATTACTGTTAATTTGTTACTGTCTAAATGCAAGTGGGAAAAGGACATTGAGGAACATCAAAGCTACGTGGAAAAAATGCAGATTTGCTGCTTTTAATTGCATCCCATAATATTGCACAGGGTGCTCATCATTGGCCAGATAACTGAAAACAGGGGGAATATTTTGGCCATTTTGGAATAAATGGATTAAAGTAAAACCCTTGAAGGAAGGCTTGATGGCATGACAATAACAAGTGGAGAGAGAGTTGAAGAAGGCATGTTCTTAATGTACCAGGTTAGAGAAACAATATTTTCCTTTGAGTATATAGAACCCCGTAGGGTGGCCGGGCACTCCCTTAGAGATAGGGTGAGGAGCTCGGCCATCCGGGAGGGGCTTGGAGTAGAGCCGCTGCTCCTCCATATCGAGAGGAGCCAGTTGAGGTGTCTCGGGCATCTATACCGGATGCCTCCTGGACGCCTTCCTCGGGAGGTGTTCCAGGCACGTCCCACCGGGAGGAGGCCCAGGGGACGGCCCAGGACACGCTGGAGGGACTATGTCTCTCGGCTGGCCTGGGAATGCCTTGGGCTCCCCCCGGAGGAGCTGGAAGAGGTGTCTGGGGAGAGGGACGTCTGGGCGTCTCTGCTGAGTCTGCTGCCGGTCCCGGATAAAGCGGAAGACGACGAGCGACAAGCGAGTATATAGAGCCCCCTGATTAAACTGTTCCCAACCTCTGGCCACCTTGAATATTAGGGATGGAAAATGTGCAATATGACAATAAATATCTTGGTTAAAGCAGATGCAATTTCTTCATAGATCAACAAACCTCTCAAACATCAATAAAGTGAGCTGTAAATGTTGTGCTAATGTTACATTTATAACAATGGCCCAAAATCCAAAACAAAGCAGTTTTTTTATATTTGCTAGACTCCAAAGTTTTTTTTTCCTCTACACTTTGGCTTCAGCAAGTTTAAAAAATTTTATCTTCCCAACATCAGAAACCCCCCACACCTCAACCGACTTTCTTGTTTTTCTTTTTTTTGGTATCATGCATTGTTCTGTTTGGCCCTGTTTCACACAACTCTCAATCAATAGAGCTGAGATGGATTCAGTGAAAGCAGTATTGTAGAAGCAAGCAGCTTTTTTGTCGATAGCTCTGTAATTTTATTTTTTTTTTGTTCTATGCATCTTTCCTCTAATGCACCTGAGTGCCTTGGTGAGTCACTGCTTGGAGCATTTGAGGAACAAAAGCCTTTCTGAAGAATCCTTTCACTCTCATTGTCTCATTGACGGTCTTGTGAGGGCTTTGTGTGTTGCTGACAGGAGGAAAAAAAGGAATGTGATGTTCATCGCTGGTTGTCCTTGAATCAAAACACTACATGCTATCGATCCAATGGCTTACTGTCTACAGATTGGCCTCGTTAAATAGCTGGAGTAAAGCATGTGATCATTTTCAAAGATTTTATTCCTGTTTGTTAGGTTCTGTTTCTCGGCCTGCTTTTTGACAAATGCCCATGGGTTCTCAGCAGGATTTAGATTTGGAGAGTTTTGTGAGAGGAAGCACACTCTCCCACGGAGAAGCAATACTACACATGGATTGAATCAGGATTCTTCACTGATGTTCTCACACTAACTCATTAGCGCTCCACTTTTCTTCTACAGATGTTCCAAACAATCAGAAACAATTTGTCAAATCAAACTGTAGAAGTTATTTCTTTGCTGCCCTTTTCCGGACGTCTTCTCGCTGTGTAATGCTGATGCACACATACCCCCCTGCTGCTGATACTCTGCAAGCTTTGCAATGGTAGAAGTAGGATGTGTTCAGTGCCCTTCTCAGCAGGAGATGGCCCAGCTTGTCATACCCTCTTGAAATTTTTAAAGCTGTTATTCTGCAGCTGAACTTCAGCTTGAATTTCTCAATGGTCCTAGAACTATTATTTTAGCTGCAATATCCTCAGCAGCAGCTTCCTGCATGTGAGGCTGTTTGATACATGCAATGGTGACTGCAGCTTTTCTTTAGAGGGAACCATTGCTAACACAAAAAGATTATGATCTGTTTTACAGCAGTCAGTCTGTTAATTAGATTGATCATATGATTTCAATATGACTCTTTCACAGCCTCACCTGTGCCAACATGAAGTTAGCTGATAAGAAAATAAACTTTTAAAACTAGTTATTCATGAAGTTACCATGCACCTAATGCTGCCAGGTGTATTAACACTATTAACTATGCTTGTTGCTGTTTGTGTTAAAGTTTAAATTAAAACCTTCTATTTATGTGTTGCCATAGATCAGGATCGTGTATATTATTTGGGTCAGAACTTTAATAAGCACAGTAGACCGCCATAAGAGGTGGATATCTCAACTTCTTCAATAATCCTGATGCACACATTGGAAAGTTTGTGTGCATTCAATAGGTGATAGAAAAACAACAAGCAAAATGGATAATGCCTCAAAATGCCAGACCATTAACCGTGGCAACTGATTCTTAATTATATTTAAATATCAGAGGTCATATCTCATCTTTTAACTATAAAGTGCACAGGCCAAACTCTGTCACAGAGCCTTTTATAGCACAGTTTATAGAGGGAATTAGAAGAATATATTATTAAAATATATTTGTTCTTCAAATCACAATGTAGTCAATTACACTGACATACTGCAACTCAACACCCAGCTGTTGCTCAGTTGGGAAGGTCTGCTTCAAACTGTACGACGGTTTTTCTCCAGCTCTGATCTTGCAACGTATTTGTGGTTTGTGGTTTTATCAGTTTTATCACTTGGACTGGTGAACAGCTTGTAAACAATTAAAAAAATAAACTACGTTGCTGGATAAATTGGATGAACCTCTACAGCATCTGGCTAGAACAACACTGTGATTAAAAATGTTGCAACCACATTTTAACACAGTTGTCCCAGGCTTAATTGATTTAATTTTGTTTTCACTTTGGTTCAGTGAGTTTCTCTAAGTTTGACCCATCATTCTGTTGGGCCTCCACGCACTGACTCGGCATTACCCGGCATACAGAGGTCGCTCCATCATATTGTCATCAGCCACTCAACATAGAGGAGTTTAGCCAACTGTGTTTGTGGCAGTTTTCAAACAATGGTCAATAAGCTATTATTTTGGTAGACAGGCAGAATTCCATAACAAAGCCAACCTTGGACTGGAGGGAAAAATTCTCATACATGCACTGATTTATTAGAAGCAGTGACAGCTTACTGAGTTTTAAACTAACAGGGAAAGAGCATTGATTTAGAGAACATTATTTGGCATGTATCTAAATAGTTTACAATAACAATTTCATAGTTTGAAGCACAAATTGTGGAAGAAAAGATGAGCTAAATATAATGTTATGATAAAGGTCTTTGTCATGGTCATGGCCTGAGTGTATATGTTTGCAGAGAGGTCCAAATTCTGAATGTTTTCTCAAGCTTTACCGTTTAAGATTAGAACATTTTATTTTATTTATTTGATTAGGACAGTGCAAAGTAATAAACACTACCGTGATATACAGCAGTGTAAATATGCCAGACTTTGTACAATAGCTAAAGTCTTTCTTTTGTCCTAAAGCAGGTAAATACGGTAAAAGAGAAAAAAACATATTTAAAATTATACAACATCTTACTACACGATTCCCAAGACAGGACACAGAAAAAATAGTTCTATTGAACAATTTGGACACAACACAAACACAACACAAAGCCATCAGCAGTAAGCAATGAAAAACATTGTGAATGAGTACATAGCTGGTTTGTTTTCAACCAGTGCTTTTAATTTAGTCATGAATTAGGAAGACATACAGAAATGTATTCATGTAGGACTGACTCAAAGTTGGAAAAATAAAGTAAAGCAAGCTGTTAGTAGGAGTCTGTTTTTCTGTCAAATAATTTAGCTCAAACTTTGGTGATAGAAAAAAAAAAACTGTCTGGATTTCTGTCTGGATGCAGAATGGCTCTCAGCTGTGCTGCTACTTTGTGTCTGTAGCCTCACAGGTAACGCTGAGTGTCCTCCTTTACTCTGCGGCTTTGCTCTTTTGGAGTAAAAGTGTCTCTCTCTCCTTGAGGAAAACCTTTAAAAGTCCTCACAGCTTTAAATCAGCTGAGATGGAGGAGGCACAGGAGGTCGGCTCCTGTAGGTCTCATCCCACTGAACAAAACTGAAAGCAAAGGTCACATGACCTCGTTCTGGGGCATGTTGGGTTTTGTTAGCATCTGTTTGTATGGCAGCTTCAGTCGGCTCTGATGTGAATGTCTCTACCCATAATCCCAGATGATGGAGGGTATTATTTTCTCACACCTGACAAACTGCAGCTCTGTGGTTTGATGAATTACACCTAGATAAAATAAATATTTTTCCTTTTTGCTTTCAGGTTCTCTGCTTCTTATTTTGTATTCTTTAAAAAATTTACAGTCACAGTGAAGTCATTTCACAGTTGTTTTGTTCTTTTTTTGAAGTAAAAAAAATCAATCTTGATTTTGACACTAAAATCAATCTTAAATCCCCACAGATGCTAAATTAATTTTGAATTGCTGTGTACCACAGAAATCTGACTGATGATGATATTACTATAACTCTGAAAGGTCTTTGATAAGACTTGGCTATTTACGACTAAATTTAGAACATACTTAGCCTTATTAGGTGCATCCTTGTAAACTATTTTAATTAAAGATGTACAACGCAAGTCAGAAAATCCTGATTACATGTCACAAATCACAAACACAAAATTCCAGTGCTGACCTTTTGAATGTCTCACTTGTTGGAATGTTAAAAAGCTTTTTTTTTTTTAGGTTGCACATGTCTGCTTCTATTACACTGTAAAACTGAGTGCATCACTAAAGATAGGACTCGTGGTAATAAAAAAAAATCAAAAATTGACCACCACTGCATGCTGATGTGGAACATCTTTGTGAATACTCCATAACTGATGCCACCGTCCTTATTCTGCTGAGCTAAAGACATCATAGAGAGATCTATGTGAAATATCTAGGTATAATGGTTAAGTGATTAATATAGACAGCTTTGGAGGTAAATTCAGACACTCCCTCAGAACTTGCTAGGAGGAGAAAGGGCATGCTAGTGCTTTTAGTAAAATATCACTTTGATTCTTCGGAACAAGTTAAAGAAAAAAGTCAGAGTTCTGTTTAATGTGTACTGTCACAAGAGCAAAAAACATTGTAGTCTCTAGTTTAGTTTGACATATCTGATGAATGTCTTATTTGTTCCAAATAAGACATTTAGACAAAAAAACATTCAGACAATAAATGTTAAAATTTTTGCTGCATGATAAATACCTTCTCTCACAACACACTTGGTCATATTAAGTCAAGCAGCACGCTGCAGCACGCTTGGCCTCACGGTACCCGTCAGCTACCTCAGGAATCTCACAACCCAACCATAGCTGATAGGACTCATTCTTCAGCTTGACAGCATTGCTTACTGACAGTGTCCACCACGGGGTATGGGGACTGCCGCCATGAAATTCCCAGCAGACCCTCACTAGACACTTGAGCCTGCCAAGTCTGTCCGGCTTTCTCCTTTTCCAGCGGATCCAACTCACCATCAGGTGGTGATCAGTGGACAGCTCAGCTCCTCTCTTCACCCAAGTGTCCAAGACATACGGCCGAAGGTCTGAAGACACGACAACAATGTCAATCATCGACCTCCTGCCTAGGGTGTCCTGGTGCCAAGTGCAATGATGAACACCCTTATGCTTGAACATGGTGTTCATTATGGACAATCCGAGACTAGCACAGAAGTCCAATAATGAAACACCACTCGGATTCAAATCGGGGAGACCATTCCTCCACTCTCCTGGTATAACTTCCCACGTGGCCATTGAAGTCCTCCAGCAGAATAACGGAGTCTCCGAGAGGGGCACTATGCAGTTACCCCGACAGGGACGGCAAGAAGGCCGGGTACTCTGCACTATCGCTCGGGCCTTAGGCCAAAATGACAGTCAGAGACCTGTCCCTGGCCCGAAGGCGCAGGGATGCGACCCACTCATCCATTGGGGTAAACCCCAACACGAGAGGGCGGAGCTTCTGTGGCAACAATTGATTAAACCCTTGTTTTAGAAAACGTCCTTTAGTTACATCTTTGTTTGCTGCTTAGCATTGAGTCGGACACAAAGAAAGTAGTGACATAGAATAATGAACTGAAAGCAGGGGTGCCCAAGTCCAGTCCTCGAGAGCTACTATCCTACAACTTATAGATGCATCCCTTCTTCAATGCACCTGAATCAAATGGCTGAAATCCCTCATCAGCATGTCGTCCAGCTCTGCAAAGGCCTGGTAAAGAGTCTTTGATTTGATCAAGGTCTGTTGGAGAAGGGATGCATCTAAAAGCTGCAGGATATCAAATTTCAATGACTGGACCTAGGCACCCCTGAACTACAGATACACAGAACCATCAAGAAAGTGACTTTTAATTCTTGGGTCTGATCAGTCTGGAGATTTGGTTATGTTGTTTTTATTTACTGTAACATCTTGTTTTGTTCACCATTACAGTTCCAGCAATCTTCATTTATGTTTTGCCTTCATGCACCTACGGTAGACTTGAGCCCGTTTATACAGCATTATTGCTTTTGCACCTTTTCAATTTGGTTTTAAAGTTCAAGTGATGAAATCAGAGACATTCAGAGTCCATGTCCAGGAGAAATACTGCCAGTGACTCTGAAGGTGACCTTCCCAGTCAAACTGCTGCTGTTTGTCAGGATATTCCCTGTTGGCAGCATTAGAGACGAGAGTATGGGAACCACTCCTTATGAGGTCCAAATTCCCAGAAAAGTTATCACCACAATATGATTTGGACCAAACTAAGAAGACCACCTATCAGTTATGGTGCTGTTGCAGAATCACTGGGGTTGAATGACCAAAGTTAGCTTACTTGTTCATTGACTCTCCCTTCCTAACTTTTTAGAGTTGAGTTTACCTTTTAGAAAGAGTAACTGATTTAATCAAAAGTCAAATTAATAATGACATAATACTATGAACATTATTGCTCAGTTCTGTTCATTTGTTTATGCTGTTATCTATCTTTATTTATCATTGAGATAAATTAGTATGAATACTAATGACATAATGGAGTGACTAGGTCCAAAATAATCAAAATTTCAAATGACGTGTCAATATTGTTATTGATGCCAAATTTCTTTTATGCATACCTCTCATTCCTTTCCATGAAGCATGCAATAAAGGCTCACTGACAAAACAAATGACCCTTCAGATAAATTATTGCGGTTTTCAGATGAATGAGAAATAATGTTTAATGACACTGATATCTAACAATAATGATTCACTTTTTAGGACACCAATAAACCTTCCCTAAACAGATACGTTTAACAACATATTTGGACTCTGGTAAAACCAAGTTGGACTTTAAATTGTTGACTATATATTTTTTAGATTCTTCAAGAAATTTTCCTTTCTGGCTGGAATGTTTTAACCGCTAAACAGTATCACTTCAAGTGAACTGCGAGGGAACACTTATGGGGACAGAACTAACACTTAGAATGGACTTCTGTGCAAATGTAGTCCAACTTTCACCCAGACTGCTGATAAATCATATATGAAATGGACATTTGTTTCAAACCAAAGCAGTACATTGGTGAAGTGAGTTAATGCTGGAAATAATCTGCTCCAGCTGACTCAACTTAAGAACAGAACTGCTTTTCACAGCCTGCTGCTGCAGTTTTGACAGTCCAGGCCTCCATCCAGCTGCTGTGTTACGGCTGCCAGTGAGTCACATCTGCAGTGGCTCAGTTTGAGGCCCTTCAGCACACAAAGCAGGCGTCAGATCATTCAGTTCTTCTAGCTGCCAGTGGCAACCAGCTCCTCTTCGGCCTTTGAAGCAGAAAACATGCCAGCTAATTAGCAAGTAAACCAACTACCTATTCCAACAGCCCATCCTCCCCTCGGCCTGAGGTAAGAATCTAATCAGCAGCAGCAGCCAGCCAGTTGATGTAAAACAGAGTTGTTCCCATCGATATGAGAGTTTACAGTTTTCCCTGGAGGCCTGAGTTATGGCAGTTAATAAGAAACAACCATGCAAACATCCCCTCCTCTCTCCTCCCTTTCACCTCTTCACTTCATTACCTGCCCAGTCTTCCTTACTCTCCTCAGTCTCCTCCAGCTTCTAATTTATGACCCTGGACTCTGAGTCAGTCCTGCTCTGCTCCCTCCTTGTTCTGTTTAAAACAGCCTCTGGCTTTCCAGCATGTTCCAGGTGAAATAAATTGACTCCGCTGCTGCCCTGTGCTCCATCTCCTACTCCTCTTTATCATATTATCTGTAGGTGAAAACTAACAAATCAACCTGAGAGCTTAATATTAGCTGGTTAGGCTGAAACACCGACCCACTGCTTTAAGGTTTCAGGGTCGTTCGGTGTAATACATTCCTGTTTAATCACACCCACTCCCCCCGGCTTTCACTGGAAACAGGATCTTCTGCATGTGTTAGAAAAGTTTCAAAGCACTGATGCACTTTAGGGTCAGTTGATCTACTAAAGTTGATTTATTGTGGCTTTATTGCAGCATTTCTATACTTTGTTTTAAATAGCAGCGGCCAGGTTTTGGTTGTTTGAAAATATATCTGCTATATAACAATGCTAAACTCAGCAGCTGAAAAATCCCTCGTAAAACATCTGGCTCTGGTTTAATAACATTCTTTCCTTTTTATGACACATTTCACATTAGAAATAAAGTGACTTGAATGCTGCAAGCTGCCTTGAACAGATTCCCCCACACCTTGGCGACACTCTGGCCTGTGTTTCATCTGAGGGCTTCAAGCACAACCTCATCCGTTTCATCACTCCCAGTCTTACTAAACCTGTGCATAGGTAGTAGGTGGCGCTCCGTGTGGCTTTTGAAAAATGACATTTATTAAGACCTTTAATGAGGCATCAAAAAGTTAGATGAACTTGGACCATTTTTTTCAGTAGTTATATCAACGTCCTGTTGAGTGGTGAAGGATTGGCAATCCAAAATGAATGAATTCCTTTATGCTTTAGATTATGCATCATCAGTTTATGTAATCAGACAGCTGGAAGCTGATAAGATGAGGAAATTCAAAGACAGACAGTCCACCCATAAAATCAAAGGCTTCTGTTTCTCAGTAGGCGGGGCTACAGCGAGGTCAGAAAATTACCATAGATCTGTTGAATAGCTGGGAAGGGCATTCCTGGCATTTGGGTTTCGGGGGCATGTGTTTGGTATTTGTGTCCTGGTTGGGACTGGCCCTATGAGGAGTTCCATGTTGGGGTTTATGAGGGGTGGGGGACTCGTGGGGTTGAGATTGGAATTTATTGGGGGTTTGGGACTGTTTCATCCTGGGACGGCTCTGGCTCATTTGGACCAGGTAGACCCCTCTTTTGTACATGGCCCCCTCTCCGGATGGGGGTCATCAGGATCTGAGCTGGGTTTGCCTGGGTTCGGTCGGTGCCGGCATTTATCAGGGCAGGTGCTGGGATGGTCTGCCTGTCTCCACCCCGGAAGGAAGGGGACCACCTCCTGGGTCCGGGGGCTGGTTACCCCTGAAGGGTATCGGCACCTGGACCAGATGTATGGGGACTGTGAGTGAGTGAGTGTACGACGTCCATTGTTGTGTGTCTATCCGTTAGGTGTGTGGTTGTGATCAATCGATGGTGGTCCCTAAAAAAAACAAACGTAGCTGGCTGAGCTAGTTTCTGAGTGGGCAGTGGACACAGTTTCTGCCCTTAACATAAAAAAAAATATATATATAGAAATAATATTCAGTATCTCTGAATAATTTAAATAAAACAATGTGCTTTTAAACAAAAATCGTATATAGCCTCTCTATATACCACAATAGAAAACATGCATTCATTTTGTGAAAATGCTATTGTTATCAGTTGCAGAAAGTTGCTGCTGCAGAGTTCAGTCTGGGCATGTGGGGCCATTTTACCTGACTGATAATCTGCATGTGTAAAAATAGGCGACAGCATGATAGATGAAGGGCGTCAACGACGGCGAGAAATGAAAAGAAAGTTTAGTGATTGCCAGACCCTGATGAGCCCTCATCAATCTTATCAACACACACACACTCATGCGCACCCACACAGTCTGGCTGTGGCTCCTTACCTGCTTGATGAGAGCAAGTAATGAAGGAGACACCCTCAAATAAAGATGAGTGACTGTGAACTCACACATACCAGCAACTGGCAGGCTTACTGTCTTTGTAATGGCAACAATCCAGTTTGTGGTTTAGTATTTACTGATTCTCAAAACATTTTAGTTCCACCCAGCCCCTGATCATGACACAAATTTTTTGGCGGAAGAGGAAAAGTAAGGAACCTTTCCGATATTTCAAACTTATAATGCTTAAACTGGACTTCAACTATTTTTGGTAAAAATGTATATTTTGTTTAAAATAGCTGGGAAAATAACCCCAAATATAAAATGTTTTGTCAGTGATCCTGTTTATGGTATTCTTGGATGGTATCTTTGGAGGTAGTTGTGGAAAGGAGAGATGGCATTTGGGATGACAGGGGAACATCAGGGTCTTAAATAAAAGATTTTTAGGGTCTTTCAGCAGCTAAAGGGCAAGGCTTTCAGCATGAATTTGAGCATTTAGTGACAGTTTGAGGTTGCCAAATTGAGAATTTGTTTCTCTAAACCTAAGGGCACGGTTTTCAACGGGAATAACGTTCCTTTCAGGTTGGGGTCAGTCTCGACCTGAAAAGTGTCTTGTTCCTTAGAGATAGCAAAATGGAGCAGGAGATGAATAGATGGTTTGGAGCATTAATTGCAGTATGTAGGATCTCCTTCACAGGGTGGCATGGGTGGGACTTACAGTTGAGGTGAGAGGCTCCTTTGACCATATTACTAGGATGTTAGGGGCTTTCAGTACATGTCATACAAGGAAAACATTCCATTGCAGACCCAGAACAATATGCATACATACACACACACACACACACACACAGACACACTCAGTCATCAGCTCCTTTATTAGGTAGACTTTGCCAGTACACAGTTTGACCCACTTTTACCATCAGAACTGCCTTAATTTTGTCATTATCACAAAAGGTGTTGAAAACATTCCTCTGAGATTTTTGGAATAACTGACATGAAGGGATGAACATGATCAGCAACAATATTTTGGAAGGCTTTGGTATTTAAATGGTGTCTAATTGGTACTAAAGGATGCAAAGGCAGCAAAAATGCATGCTTTCATTTTTTTTTTATGCCAAATTCTGATCCAAACATCTGAATGTTACAGCTGAAATTGAGACATATTGGTGTCACTTCAGTCCCTTATTTTCCCCAGTTTGATGCTCACTTTGAACTTCAGCAGGTCATCTTAACCGTGTCTGCAAAAATACCCTGAACTGCTGCCATTTGGCTGGCTGATTCCATTTTTTTTAAATCTCTGTTTATACTACTACTAGATGGTTGGCGTGTGTGTATATTCCCTCTCTCCTGGGAATGCCTTGTGATCCCCTTCAGAAGCTGGTTTTTAAACTGGAGATGACTGTCTGGGTTTTCCATTGTTACCTCTGTGACCTGATCTCATTTAAACATAAAACAATGGATAAATGTATACAAAATAACTTCTCAAAACCATAAACAGGACTGACTGATTTAAATATCCCACACAAGCTCATTTGAACCAAACTTAATTTATTTTACATTGACTAAACAACTTTTTCTCCCAGCTATAACCTGTAATGCTAAACTTGATCCAAAGTCACTGCTAATTTAAGTTTGCTCAGCCATGCTTAAAAAAATCTTTTGAGAGTTTAGAAACTCAGAGAACAAATTGACCCATGTGTACAGGTACTTGCTATTTGTTTCTTTATATAAAAGAAATGTAAAAATAACTATTGATCCTGCTTTGCCAACTAATTGCTTTGGATCTTTCTTTCCTTAAAAATCATTGAACAACTCAAGGTCCTGTTTTGTGTTTTCTTGTTTTTTTAGTTCGATTTAAAAAAAAAAAATAATTTGCGCATGCTCTTTCCTGCTGCAACATCAACAATGTTTCTGCAAAAAGTATTTACCCTATTTATAATGCAGTCTTTGACTTTTCATTTTTTGTGTCTGAACCAACTGACTTCTATGCAGTTTGGTGTTACTCTAGCTTTACATTTAGAGTGATGAACAAATTGAAGAAGCAGCAGAAACTTGGAAAGGTGCCTTTAATTGGATTATCACGTTGAAAACCTGATCCTACAGAGCTGAATGACTGATATTCGCACCCATTGCGTTTCCTTCTTTTAATGCCTCATTAAAGATCATTCCTAGTGAGCTTACACTGTAAGCAAGGCAATCCATTCTGCTCTCAGAATTGGTAGATGTTAATGATGAGGTGATGGCACAACACAATCTGTCAGTCTGCTCAAGGTCAGATGTAAGATGGGGGAGAAAGCTAAATACAACCCTACAAACTCACTTCATCACCAGAATTAAACCTTACCCTTTTCTCTGCTCCTACGGAGTGGGCTTGTGGGTCATTATGAAGCAGTAATGTGCGGTCATCTGAAGTGTTTGGCATAAAAAATATACAGCTTACACCGATGTGATTTGGTTTTGGATGTAATCGTATTACTGTGAAACTCGCCTATTTGAAGGATTGGCATGATTTTTAGGCCAAAATATTAAAGGTGGATCAACTTTTTATCCAAATACAAAATGAATATAATTTTCACAGTGATTTTGTGATTATGATTATATTATTTAATATTAATATTGTAATATTTTATTAAATAATAATTTGGGTTGTTAAGTGTTGTCCTTTGAATACCAACCCGATTTCTTAAAATACAAGAATTTATTAACAAAAATCAGTCAACTGAATGTCCAACATATGTCAGTCAACAAGCTCTTTACAATCTTAGAACAATCCAACTAAAACTATTAAGCAACACAACACAACACAGAAAACGTCATTAGCTGAACAGCTAGTCTGCTAGCACTTAGCTGAGCTTTCTCAACACATACAAAAACAAACAAACAAACATTATTTTGATTATTTCATTCTAAACTGATCCTCTCTGCCCAAACACTACCTCTTACATGAACCATGCTGAGGAAAAAGTTTCCAGGCGACAAGTTGGCGGAAGTGAAGCTGTTCGGTCATCCATGTGTGGACTGAAATATACAACAAAGGCTACTTGCACATGCACGCTGGAAGGCATGCAATGCTGCAGTCCCAGTGCCTTGTTCTCCTGGCCCCCTAACCCCCTAACCCTGGTGGGGGGAAATCCGGTTTAATAAGGACTGCTATGGGGAGTTCACTGGGGCACAAATCACTCCTGTAGGACTCAGAAGAAAATATCAAACTTGTCTCATTTACCCCCTCTTTATGAATGAATGCTGGGTACTCGAACAGCAAATTATTACTTAACTTTGTTGCATACGATCGACATGATAGTAGTCACTTTTGGATCCAAGGATTCTTTCAAGTAGAAGATTTACTCGCCCGCAAGTTTCAAGGCCTTCAGGGGATGCGGTCCCGTTTGTCCTTCCTTCAGACCGGGAAAACTGCTCCACTTGGCGTCGTAGGGACAGGGTCTCTGCTGGGAACCCTCTGGAACATAGTTTGCTTCTGTAGACCTCAGAGAGAAAGTCAAGCAATGCTTGTACCTTAACTATCCTCGTTCATGAATGACTACCGGATACACAAACAGCAATTCGTTCGTACTTAACTTAGTGCATATGATCGCCTGATTGTATGACACTCTTGGATTCAGTTTGAAGAGTTATGTCTGTTTGCCTGCAAGGAGACATTAGCATGCTCTCTCCTTTCGAGATCAGTGTGGAAGAGGTCATTTCGTTGGAGGGGGGGGGGGGGGGGGTTGGGGGGGGGGGGG
>JAHUTJ010049821.1:0-28849 GCA_036250325.1 Characodon lateralis | reverse complement strand
TGTTTTTAATTTGTTTTTATATAAAAAAAATACCTAAAAAAATCTTTTTTTTTAACCCCCCCCCCCCCCCCCCCTTT
Organism: Characodon lateralis; assembly: GCA_036250325.1. NCBI lineage: Eukaryota > Metazoa > Chordata > Actinopteri > Cyprinodontiformes > Goodeidae > Characodon > Characodon lateralis. The sequence goes on along the minus strand of JAHUTJ010049821.1, from coordinate 28,772 downwards.
TTTTTTTTTTTGTGAAAGAGATCAACTTGTTGGAAGCTGAAGAAATGGATAACACAGGCCTAACCCAGAAACATTTGGAGCAAGCAACCATACACACACTCTTATACCTATGGAAAGTTTAAAGTTGCCAATTAACCTGTGCATGCTTAACCCCAGGGAGTCTAGTCCTCGACAGCTACTATCCTGCGACCTTGAAAGGACCCCTTCCCCAACACCCCTGAATAAATTCGAACATGGCTAAAGTAAACACCGTAGAGGCAGGTGTGGCTTCGGGCCTGCAAAGAGTGAAATGGACTGAGTAAAAAAAGAACCACATGGCAGCGGTGTGGGAGCTGCTGGGCCTACATGTAGACTCTCTGGTAGAAAGCGGTAGAAGGCGAAAGTTTTTTGTGGTTTGAGAACAAAGACCGGTACCAATGGAAGGAGTGCAGAGAACAAACAGTGCTTGGTTGACATTCTAATGGCTTTTAACTGGTACAGATTTCTGAGCAGCATCTGATCATTTCTTCTTAGCTGTGTCATGCTGTTTGCTGACGAATGTAAAATTATTGCACGCATTCTAGCATTTTCTGGACCTAAAGCGTGCTGTTGACCAAATATAGTACCACTGTACAAACAAAGGGTATATGAGTACACTGGACCGCTTCATGAGCTCCATCTTGCTGCTAGGTGTGTTGGACACATATTTCTGTATCTCTTCACCAGATCCGCGATGTACTCTTGCTTTGACAATTGGAAACCCATACATTTATAATGAATACTTAGATTCTTCATTTACCATTTGGTTGAATTACTTTTATCAGAAATCTTCCAATATTCTTTGTAATCATCCTTAAAACTTGGCACATTTTTAGCATAAGCTTAAAAGATTACTATAAATGTCAGTTGTAAACATTGTAAAATTTGGGGTTTATATTGCCAGTGCTGGTAACTGAATTTAAACACCACACAATGATGCTACCATGTTTTTTTGGCTAATGCTGCTATCAACATTCCTAACTATATGTACTGGGAAACGGTTTATTTCTGGAAATGGGGCTTGGAAATTCAGGGAAATGTTGAATAAGTCCTGGGGTAATATTTGTCAATGCACAAATCCCTGTTAACAGCTGTCCCTCCATACTGCCACGGTAAGTTGCATACCTACTTCCCAACCCCAAGTGTCTACGCTTAGTGTCCAACAAAGACCAGCAGTCCTGCTTGGTGTTTCTCTGGTGGTTTGAATGTGAGAAAGAGAGAGATTTGGAGAATCCGCTCCTGCTTTTCAGGAAGAGATGAAACAGCTGTTTGTTTAGATCTCTCCCCGGTGGGATTTACTTATTGTGTCTGTGAAAGTGGAGAGAAGTACTCACCAGATCATAGCTGTCACACCTTCATTTTTTTTATTTAGAATCTCAACTAAATAAACTTTAAATACTCAGTGACAAATTTTTAAATGAGGCCCTGTAATCTGATCTGACAACATAACTGAGAACCCCCGGACCCTATAAAATATTTTCCATAAATTATTTTTTTTCTTTCTTTTTCCTTCTCATAAATTTGTCCACGGGTTTCTAATAATCTAACATCTTTTTGTGTATACCATCCTTGGAGCCGAGCGCATCCTCCCCCCTACCATGTTGCCCCTCCCTGTCCCCATGTGAATTTTTTATATAACGAAACAAGGCTCGACGTCTGTCTGTCTGGGAGCATTTCATCATTATCATAGGGATGGCTTCAGGGATTAAATATTTGTCTGTGTAACAGTCCGGTCACTGCTGGCTGACTAACCAAATGACGTGCTGCATCCTGCAGCAACCGAGTGTGTTTGAACTGAAGTTGTGTTTTCTTTCTGATAATTTTATGTTGATGGTGGATGTTCGGTCTTGTGTGTGCGTGCAAACAGAAAATAAAAGTAAAGGCTTAAAGACAGCATTTAGAAATGGGTGTGATAAGTTGATGCATATCTCAGAATGCAATGTGTTTCTGTGGAACAGCGTGTGTATGTGTGTGTGTTTTTAGGATTCAGATAGAGATGTTGCAACAAAGCCTGCATGATCAAATTGCTGAGCCATCCTCTTGTGCTGGGAGGAGGTCTGTGTTAAGTTACCCTCTCTAGAAGTTGCTCTCTCAGTTCAAGCTGTTCACTCGTATATATCCACTCATTTGTCAGTTTTAGAGTGAGCACAAGAGCATTTTAATTAGAAAAGGGTTGGCTTCTGAGGAGCGGTCCTTCCTTAAATGCCACACTTTCTAATTAGGGGTGCAGAAATCAGTTTTGTGGCTGGTTTCCGATCGCTGGTTTTTGTAAAGTTCTGATTGTCTGATGCACATTTTAGCAGATTGCAATTTCTCTTGAAGAACTATAATATAAGAACAACTATGAGTTTTTTTATCTAGCCTTCCTGCCACTAGAGGTAATCAAAACTAAGGAGATGTCAGGCTGCTATGTCGTAAAACTGTTTTATTTTTTCCATTTTTGAACAAAGTAAAACTGCAAGAGTCATCGTTATAAACTGTCTTTAGCATCTTTTATAAATAAAATTCGCCATCTTCCTGTCTATTCCATACTGAATGTAGATCCTTACTGTAGCTCTGTGATTGCCAATAATTCCAGATCCAGCATGTTCCAAGATAGAACCAGACACCCTAAAAAGAAACCGCAAAGCAACTTTGCTGTACTTTGTTCAGCCTTCCTGTTATCTGCTTTAAGTCTTACTTGCCCTTGCTGTCTTGCAGCCTGAATAAACATCAGACATGTCTCAAGATGATTTAAAAATCTCTTTACATCTCTGTGTTACCTCTGGCTTCATTTCAAACACATTGCTGATACTGAAAACATCTAACTTTAAGTCTTCTTCTGCATTGAAGAGTGCTGTAGTTGTTGGTGTGACCTTTTCGTGCGTAGTTATAGCATGTTCACTGATTGTAAAAGATTGGGTCTTTGGGATTTAGGCCAGCCAGTCAGAATCAGTTAAAATCATCTTATTCTGGTCACCAGGTAATTTCTAAGTACAATCCTGTTTCCAGTCTTTGCTTAATTTGTGACATTTTCAGTGGAGGGGTCATATTGACAGCTATTTGTTCTTCTAATAGTCCAGTAGTCTAATAGACCACCTACCCTGACAGATAAGCCTGAGATGATAGTAGGGGCAGAGAATAGGCCAGCTTTTATGATGTTTTTATTAGACACCATTATTTGGTTTTGTTTTGTCCCCACTGCCATTTATAACTAATCAGCTTGGAGGAAATGCTCAGGGTAAACAGGAAACTCCCTGTTTGGAGACTTAGCAGCTTAGCATATACTGTAACAATGCTAGACATACTGTGGAGGGGAAATATGTTGACATGTCCAATTTTCATGCCGTTATTCAAATCTGATCAAGCATTTCCTGATTCATTTTACTAAGTCTAAACATTGACTGCATGCTGTTGCAGGGTGACATCGGGGGCTTAAAGCAACGCAAGCTTGCACAAAAAACCAGTACAACATATGAATGCAAATCCTGTTTGCTGTGAGCATTTTATGTGTACATCTAGACAATATGACAAGAATACAACACGAGAGACCAGTATTTCTTATTATGTTAGGATCTGTCGTGAGAAATCTGTCAGTACTTTTCTAAGCATCACTACAACAGGCTTCAGTTCATATAAAGCCTGCTGGGTAAAAACACAACCAGGACGCCGCCTCCTGTTCTAAGGAGGACATGCGGAAGAGAGGGATGATGTGGATGAGGGGGAATACTGCAAGATAATGGAAGTGTTTAATGCACCAGAGGAGATGCATGGATGTGCAGTTTTTCAGGTAACAAAAGGGTGGAATGGGAGTTTGATTCTCCCAACAAAATGCATAACAGTTCATCACCTGCAGCTGGAGTGCTCTGTTAGCTATTGCAACACCAACATTTTCTCAGTTTGATTTTTACAGGCTTTTTTACCTGTTCACCCTCCATAAGTAGCAGTAAAGAGAGGTTGTTTTTATCTCCTACCTTTATCAAATGTTTTAATGCCCAAATGAGTTGCCTCTCATTTTTCTTCTCATTCCAATTTTTTTTAATGAAATGCCAGATTTGAAGCTATTGAACTGATGCATAACAGAATGTAACATTTGCATCTGACAAATTATTTAAAATATATTTTTTAAATAATATCAAATGTGCAGTACCTAGAACGTATTCAGTTACCATGGAGGAGCTGTAGAGATCCACAGCTCAGGTGTGAAAACAGCAGGAAGAGAGCCACCGTTGAGACAATTTCATTTTTGTTGCAGTTTGTTACAAGTCATGCAGGAGACCATGTGGAAGAAGGTGCTCAGATCAAATGATACCATAATGGAACTTCTTAATCGACATACAAAATACTGTTTGTGTAGAAAGTCAACACTGTTGATGACAGACTTGCAGCTGCAGCAGAAGCTGGTTCTACAAAGTAAAGACATGGTGGGGGTAAAGACAATGCATGCCACACTTAACATTTTTCTTTTTCTTAGCATTTCGCTATTTCCTGCCACTTTGCACTACTTTTTGTTGGACTAGCACACAAAATCCCTCCCCCAAAATCTTTTTTTTTTAAGTGAAAAAATTCAATAACAACTAATCTTGGTCCAGATTAAAGTTTAGTCTAGAGCTTGTGGATTTTAAAGCTCGGACATGAAGTGTTAGAACAAATGATTGACTGTGAGTGATATTGAGTTACCAGCCTACTTGACACGTTGCTGATTATGCAACGCCCCAAGTGTCCCACATTCATTGAAGAGTCTGTCCTTCTGTTTCAGTATCATTATGGTGGATATTTTTCACCTAAATACCTCAATCAGGTTGTTTCCAAGTGCAGCAAACCTGCCTGTGGACCCCCTGGTTTACTCCTACATGTGAATCTCCATGTGGCTCTTGACTGCTGTTAACTGAGTACTCTGCTTCTAATGCATTCTTACATGCATGCACAGACTCGTCTTGGAGCTTTCAACTCTTTAACCTGCTGTAGTGCCTGTCTCGAGTCTGATGACGGCAGCTCTAATAACTGTATTTCTGACTGTATGCTAAACACTCTACTGCCCCTCACACAGAGAGATTGTCTGCTAACACCCTCCTGCTTTTCAGCTTATGGAGCTTATGGTCCTCTATGACAGACATGGGAGACTTTAGGAAATGCCTTCATGACCAAAGCGCTACCACAGTGGAAAAAGGGTGTGTTTGTGTGCAAAGGACACAGAGTCTCTCCATATTTGGTGTGTGAACTGAAAAGAAGAAAAAAAAAACAGCAGCCCTGTTTCCTTCATTTACTTATTTTTAAGCCGGCTGCTCTCTTTTCTTGTCACTTAAGTGTTCTGTGCCAAAATGTCACATTGCTATGGTCTGTTACACACTTACACATCCACTGTGGTTTCTCTCTTAACCCAGATCATTAAGTCCTTCAAGAGAGAAGCAGCCCATGTGGGTGGCAGGCCAGTTTGAGTGTATTTGGCCCCTGGGAAACCCCTTGTGTCAATAGTCCTGGATCTCTTCTGCCTGGCTGACTCTTTAGTCATCTCCAAAAATACAAACACTCTCATTCATTGACTCAAGTCTTTTTGTACTATCACAGTTTTCAGCATGTGTAACCAACTTCCTGCTTCATTCTTTTCTTCTTCTACACTTCTCTCTCGTGCTCTTTCCACCTATGGTTCCCCGGCTCTTATTTGCTGCCCACATGGCTCACATTCTTTAGCTCTGACATCACAGCTGCCATGTGTTTTGAGTTTTTCAGTCTCTCTGTGATTTGTTGCCTCCTGTGTCAGTTCAGGATCCCTTTCTCCCTTTTGTCCTGACATATAGGATACATGAATTTATGTATTTAACACTTCAAAAGTAAAATTTTTTCCTCATTCTGTTGACATTAAGCTAACGTTTGATCCTGCTCAGGCCATTGTCACAGCCTGAATCCAGAACAGAAGAGTCAAAACTTCATATGCAGTTCCTTACAAAGGAGAAGCAGCTAAGAGGTATATGGGAAATCTGGAACAACTGCCAAGATCCACAGCTCAGATGTTAGTTGTGGTCTCCATAGATTTGACCCATATGTCCTGCTTATTTGACCCTTAGACCAAAAGAAAGCTATTGTTGAAAAAAGCCCAGAAGAAGTATTATAAGTAGGAGATGCAAATGTGGAAGAAGGTTCTCTAGTCAGATAAGACCAAAGCCAAACTATTTGTCTAATACAAATGATGTGTGGTGGAAAACTAACGAGGCACATTTACCTGACCAGTCCTTCCCCACAGTACAACAAGGTGGTGGCAGCATCATGCTATGAGGATTTTTTTTTATTTTAGGGAGGCATGGAAGCTGGTTAGAGACGATGGTACACTCTATGAAGATAAATAGAAGGCAATCTTGGAGGACAACTTTTTGGAGACTTAGAAAGCCTTAAAGCTGGGGTGAAGGTTCACTATCCAACAGAACAACAACCCAAAACATACCGCCATAATCACAATGGACTGGTTTATATCAAAACATATTCATGTGTGCCCGTGGCCCAGTCAAAGTCCAGCTCAAAGTTTGATAGTGAACCCATGGCATTTCTTGAAAGTCAATGTTCACAAAGGCTCTGTGCCCAATCTCTTTGAGCTTGAGCTATTTTGCAAAGAAGAATGGACATTTTAGTGTCTAGATGTGCAAAGCTGGTAGAAACATACCCTTAAAGACTTGCTGCTGTAATTGCAGCTACGGTGGTATCGCAAGGTATTGGGGGCTGAAAACAAAAATCCATTCACCATTTTTCTGACTTTATTTGTAAAACATCTGAAGGCTATTTGTTCTTTTGCCTCGTCACTCATATGCACTGCTTTAGGATTGGTCTATCACATTAATTATCAGTGAAATGCATGTGGTTATAACATAGCAAAAGATGAAAATTGTTGAATGGGTTTGACTTTGATGCTGCAGTATCTGTTAAAAGTTTTTTGTCATGAACTATATACTGTACAAGAGAAACCTTTGTTGTTGTTGAAACTGGAGTTTCAAGAAGACATCCTGTCCCGCCTCTGCAGGAACAGACATAATGCCTGAAAGAGAAGGCCAGGTATAGCCAAACATTTCCTCTCGGCTTTCGATGACCATGCTAATTCTCATTTTCCTTCCTTTGCTGCTTCTTTCGTTGAGATTTCAACCGAGACTGTTGTGTTGGGGATGGGGTGCTCTGATTAGATCCCAGTATCTATCAATCTTTCATCATATTGCAGCTGGCCAACAGCCACAACTCTCCCAGTATAGGTGTGTTCCTTCAACATAATTTATGTCAGCATAAGAATGCAGACATATTGTTTTTAGATGAAAGACAAATATGTTGGAATTGTGCCCACTGGGACAGTAGTTTCATATCTTACTGATTCTTAATCTTTCTGTAATGAAGAGAGATATAAGTAATTTATGGATGGTTGCCTCAGCTGTGAAGCCTAAAAGATCAATCTTTTATTTCCTCATCTGGATTTAGCTCTAGTTTATCAAACGTGAACATATTTGCAGTACTGCTGCTCCATCATAACGGTCGAGTTCCAGGCTAGTCTCCATGGCGTCAACAATCATTGGGACTTACTGCGTTATTTATTAGCAGTGAGGGGTCATATTGCTGATGTCTCTGCTGAATATTTCCCCGCATTTTTTTTTCTGTGAAATATGAAAACTTACAGCGTAGGGTAGAAATGAGCTTAGCAACCTTGGAACTGAGGGCATGCTCAGCATGATGCAACCGCGCTACCCAAGAAGTAAATGTACCTGAATGTACCTGGGGAAATTAGAAAGATGCAAATAAAACACAGTGTAACAGTAACACAGAATAAAATGAGTGCAAAATACATCAGGCTTATGACTTATTAATAGTATGTAATTTGTACTAGAGACAGCCCCTTGCAGAAGTACTTGTATCCCTTGAAAATGTCCTTTTTTTTCCATTTTGGAAGTGGGTTTTATTTGGAGTTTGTGATAAACCACCCTAAAATACAGCATAATTGTGAAGTGGAAGACAGACAATACACAGATATTTTACAAATAAAAATCTGACTAGTGTGCTTTCTTTTAGTATTCAGAATTTTGTCCACTAGGCCGGCTCATTATTTCCTATCTTACTTCAAAAAGAGTCTCATTTATAAATAAAGGTTTTAAAACTCACCTTTGTATCCCAGGTTCTTAATATTAGTTTACATTCACCATACAAAGATACAAAGAAACTTGATGGAGGCTTGGGAAACAAACTCCACTTCGATAAGAAATGTCACATTTTAATAAAACAAGACCCCATTCTACAAGATATAGCTCCACACACAAAAGAAAGCCATAATAGGTCTCATTTACCATTTGCCACAAGCTATGTAGGGGATAAAGCAAGCAGGTAGAAGAAGGTGCTCTGGTCAGATGAGACCGAAACGGGGTGGTGGATAACACTGTACATCACCTGGAACACACAATCACCACAGTGAAACATGGTGGTGGCAGCATCATGCTGTAGGATGCTATACTTCAGCAGGGACGGAGTTGATGGGAAGATGAATGGAGCTTTATAAAAGCAAGAAAACTACAATATATGACATCACATTTGTCAATGAATTTGCAGGTTCATCTAAAAAAAAAATGTGAATATCATGAAAAAGTTAAGTTTCCAAAAGTGAAACTTGTATATTTCAAGCCTTAATTTATTGTAATTTTGATGATTATGGCTTACAGAGAATGAAAAGCCAAAATTCTGTGTCTCAGAAAATTAGTATGTTACATAAGATCAGTTAAAGAATATATTTTGAACAGAAATGTCAGGCTTCTGTTCATTTATATGCAAAGCTTGGTTGGGTCTCCTTTTGCATGAATTACTGCATCAATGCGGCATGGCAGGGAGGCTTGTGGTTCTGCTGAGGAAGAGACAATTTATGGGGTCAGGAAACCGCTGCAAGTGTTTTGAGTTAATTAGCTGATTAGTGTGCCACACCACGAAGTTCCAGTATTTAACCTTTTCACAATATAAAAATTTTCGGAGACACGGAATTTTGAGTTTTCTTAAATGGGCTGCCCAGTGGCGCAGTTGGTAGCACTGTTGTTTTGCAGCAGGGGGTTTGCATGTCCTTGCATGCATGGGTTCTTACCAGCTACTCCGGCTTCCTCCCAAAAATCTGGCTGTTAGGTTAACTGGTCTTTTCTAAATTGCCACTAGGAGTGAGTGCATGATTATCCTGTATGTCTCTGTGTTGCCCTGAGATAGACTGCCAACCTGTACAGGGTGTTCGCCACCTTTCACCCAATGACCGCTGGACATAGGCACCAGTTCTCCCACGACCCTGCACAGATAAGCGGTTACAGACAATATATTGATGGATGGACTTTCTGAAATGAGTGATAAAAAATATTGAACTTCATCACTATATTCTAGTTTTTTTAGATGCTCCTGTTTGCAGGTCTGTATAAGCTTTTTGGTGCTTTGACTTCCTAGTGATCAGTTATTCAATGCATTTGATCAGCAGCACTTGGCTGCTACGTTCTTTCTTACTTCCAGTACAAGCAAGAAGGACCCAACTTCTACAACTGTTAGTTTGGTTATATTGAGTGATGCATATCAAATGCTTTTTATCCATCCCCATGCCTTCTAACACTTTTATATACAGTCAACTAAATGCTTTAGATCATTTTTAGTCACACTAATTGTGTGTTCATTTCTGAATGAATTGATGATGAGATGGCATAGAGTAATTTTGGTTCGGAAATATTACTCCCCATTATATATTCACTATGCACTATCTGGTAAAAGGACACCTTGAAGCAGATAAATCTTCATATTGGCCAGTGATGACGTAAGCACAGTCTGGCATTAGCAGCTACTAAATATGACAGCAGTGTGTATCATATTTACATGGTATTCCAAGCCAGAGTTAGTTTTATTGAGGAGGCAATGCAAAGAGAACTGAAATTTGTTATTTATATCCAAGTTAATTCTGAGCGAACTTTAAACAGGAAGTGCAACAGGAAAGAAGAATTTAAGTCATGAGGAGAGGGAGGCATGGAGCTTGAGGGGAAATTCAAGCTCTCGTTTCTGATTTCCCATGGAGTTGAGATCACATGCATCGGCCTGAAAAAAGTCAGATTGAAGTACTGTTTTACACAGCCAAAAACACAGCAGGGTCAGTTTTTTTCTCTTAAAGTGTGTCTATATTTGAATACAAATCAGAGCTAGGGCTTTGCTTGAAGGAAGGACACACACAAATGCACACCAAGACCAAAGTAAATCCTGTAATAATTAACCCCAAAGTGACCAAAGTTTTGTTTGTAAAGTGGATGCACCGGGGGTATCAAAGCCTGTGGTTAAAATTATCCACTCTGGATCAAATGGCAGGTATAAACCAATGTTTGTGTTGTTTCCATGGATTTATAGCCCCTCACTGGCTGTATGCCTCATCATTTATACACTGACAGTCATAAAATACATATAGTAAATTCATAGCGAATACACTCCTTGTATAGGTGATGGCTTGTTCCATCTAGTGCCAACCTTTGCTGAGATATTATTAAGGACATATGAGTCTAAGTCTAAGAGCGGGGTGAGATAGTGGTGGTCAGATACTTGTCCCTCCTCTCTTACAGCTTAGCTCAAAAATGTTGCCTCAGCATGAAAAACACAGACAGACACACACCTTTTCAGTCCGCACAGCTCTGTCAGAAGTGGCTGGAGCTGGAGATGAGAGGTCGCAGGAACAAACAAATGAAAGTCGTACGATGTGTTAAGTGTGATACAAGTGTGAGCCGCTATCTTGAGTTGTATCAGTGTTTGCTTCCGTCTATTTGACCACTGTGTTCTCACACTGCGGGGAGAGTGAGACACACATAAAGGGAGACAGTGAGAACATCTGGAAACCATTACTCATATTCCTGCAGCAGAGGCTGTAAATGTACTGGTAATGGGGGGGCATCAGATGAAACTGGCAAAGACAAAGGGTGCAGGGTAACCTGTATGAAGGGTTTTTTGGCTCTTACCCCCACTGATTACACATGTAGAGGGTTATTTCATACATTTCAGCTAACTTGTCTGCATGGGCAACATAGCATGAGATGACCAGCAGAGGCCATTATAGAGCTAAGGCACCTAAAGTGTGCATTTTACCAGTGGATTGTCCTATGCACTTATAGGACTGTTAGACAAGACTTAAAACTCACCTTTGTGTGTTGATGACCATTACATACTTATTCCATTTGTAAGAATTATGTAATGGTGAGGTGTTATTGGCTGCTGTCAAGAGCTGTGAAGGCAAATGGGCACTGAATCTTTTGCTCAGTTTACCAGTGTTGAAAAGAGCCTTTGTGCTTTCTGAAGAGACTTAGTCTTTGGTCTTAGGGCTGAGCACCTTCAGGTAAATTAATTAGAAGCATGAATAAGATGACCTTGAGGAAGACTTTACCCCTTGCCAAAGCCGACTGAAGCAAAATGAAATGTTCTGAGAGAAACAGAAACCTCTTTACAAATTCTCTGTATTCTTCTCCCCATTTTCATCTCTCTCTACTCCTTTTTTAATAAGTGCTCTCATAATGTAAAAATATCAAGGCCCACTAAAAAAGTCGTGTGGGTGAGATGTTGAGACAAAGATGACTCAAAACAAATAGGTGCTAATTCTTTGGATCATAATCTTTTTCTCTCAGATCCACCAGCAAGAAGCAAGGCATCTTAATGAGGTCTATAAAACCTGGCTTTTACTGCTGCCGCTCCTCTCTTTGAACAGGCTGCTCGTTGCCTGTTGCAGCTTAGACTAGACTGTCCCACTTTAATCGGTTCTCCTGGTGTGAGGTTGCTGATGATTGGTTCTTTCATAAAGCTGCTTCAGATGTTTACCTCAGCTTAGAGAGTAAGGAAAAGCAAGCCAAGTCCTGTTGTCAAATCAAAGAAAACAGTTTTGCAGTTGCTCATTCTTGCAAATGGTAGCAGGCAACAACAATCTGTATTAGTCCTGTCTCACCAATCTTTGTGTTACTATGAATAACAGAGAAATTTACATGTTCTTGCCTTTAAGTAATTTTCAGCCTGTGTGTTTTACATGCTGCAAATATTTTCTTATTGATGTCCTGGAAATTTATGTAAACAAATAAAATGACCTTAGGGAACATTCAATTCAATTCAAAAATACTTCATTTATCCCAAAGGGAAATGAAATAAATTAATTAACATTGTTGTCTGACTGGTTTTTAGTAAGGTAATGTATATCTCTTTACCTTCTGAAGCCTAGTTGTATGTTGTTAAAGATCTTGGGATTCTGGGTAGTTAGTTTAAACAGGTGTAAAAATTTTGTAAACTGCCTGGCAATAAAGTTAATACAAGAAATGTATTAGGTACACACATTTCTTTCACTTTCAGTTTAGTGCAACATACCAAGTATTTTCAAGTCAATAACCCCAAGTCTAAGTGAGGTCATAAGTCACCTGTGTAAAAATCCAACTTAAGTTTAAATTCTTTTGTGATTTCACCAAGCCAACTCTCAAGTCATTAAAATTGTGACTTGAGTGCAAGTCTGGTGGCTCGAGTCTCCACCTCCATTTAGTAGGTTTGCGAGTTTGAGATGGGGCGATGACCAAAACATTTTCAAAATGTAGAGTCTCGGTTTGTGGTACACTCCAAAATCCAAGGTTTGTTTATCAACCTTTTCCCTATAGAGCCAGTTTCCTAAAAATATTGTTTCAGATCTCCTCCATAGACATTAATGCCAGTTCACTGGCATCAGCTAAGAGTTTTTAGTTTTTTTATTTATTCATTTATCTTTTTTATGATATTTAAGGAACTACATATCTAATATTTCCTACCTAACTCTACCTATGCAACCATAGTAGTAGCAGCTCAACAACCTGTCGGGTGCTCTAAGCGTACAAAAAACACCACTCCAGTAAGTGTATTGAAAACTTGCCTCTGTTCAGTGTAGCACACGCCCCTTGCCTGTAACTTGTCAGATGTTATTAGTGTTAACAAGCAGATGCATTAGACCACAGAGACCTTTGAGCTTCAGCAACCGGGTATGTTTGTGTGCATGTTACACTGGTTGGGACAAATTACACTCCGCATAATATGATGGACTGAATGATACTAATTTTACATGTGTCTATATGAGATGTTTGTTTGCTAAATGTAGCAATAATTCTGCCAGTAGAAAATCTCAACTGGAGGCGAGGAACACAAAGAGCAGGAGAACACGTTTCAGTTTTTGGATGCGTGCACGCACACACACACACACCACCACAGTGGCATCAGCATGCAGCTTTTTTTCCTCTCATTCTTCTCTCCAGTGGTGGTAAGGGCCAGATGTTTGCGCACATGATAAAAAGATGTACACTCTGCCTTGGAAGGAGCATGCACTCCATTTTTTTCTCCCTTGAGTCTAGGTGTCCATTGGATTGAGGAGGGGGCGATAGGGAAAATAGTCACAGAAAGAAAAAAGAAAGGAGGGGGTTTCTGTGTCACAAAAACACAGGGACTGTTTCCTCCAAAGGGAGGGAAAGTCTGGGCAAACGTGGTGGGAGTAAGAGGAGGCAGAGTGAGGTGTGCACTCAGAGTCTGTGTGCAGCAGTAAGAGGAGAAGCCATGGCAGCTGCCTAACAGGACGGTGGGGAGAACTTCTAAAAACAAACTCTCGGTTAAATTGTGGTCCTGACGCGGCTTTGGAGGCCACATTCCTGACAGCCCGGACTGTCAGAGCAGTGGGAAGGAGCATAAGCCTGTCCGCATCACAGGAGAGCTGGGCAGGAGCCATGAAGTACAGACCTTTGGTAAGAAGGGGAGGTGGGGGCGGTGTTCTAGATGCGATTAATTCAGGACATTGATCACAAAAGAGGCAGTCAGTTTTGGACTTGTTGGTTTGCAGTTAAGAATAATGGTTAAGAACTTATCTCTAGGATGGGAGTTACTTTGGACTGACTTGTCAACTACATTTTCTATGAGTTCCCACACTGTGCTTCCGATCCTGAGGCAATCTTGATGGTGCAATCTTGGACTTGACTGACACAGGTGAGCAGAGGTAACTTGTTGCTCACCTGTTCTGTATATTTTAAGTTTATGCCCTCTCAGCATCTTTAGACTTCTTGCATTATACTTGTTACACTGATTATGGATCTATTTGATATCTGCAAGGGAGTGTCCTCACCTCAGAGCGTGTCTACATGTGTGTGTGTTTGCAGTGCCCCAGGGCGAGGCAGTCACACAGTTGCTTTGCGTAGCTGTGCTGCATTCTTGGGCATTCACTGAACCTAAGAGTCAGTGTGTCAATGTGAAGCATATTCTAACTGCTTTTTACTTGGGATATTGTGGGTCAGGACTTCTTTCGTGTTTTAGCACATGTCTGAACATCCATAGGGATTCCAGCCATATCAGAAGTCTTCTCTGAGCCTGCAGCAGGGTATGTATGTGCAAGACAGCTGACACATGCCAGAGTTGCATATTACACCATGAAATTCTTGACACACTTGTCATTGTTGCCTGCAAGGCATTTTACTTCAGCTCAGAAAGTGGTTGATACTGGGATTGTCTCACTCTCTTCAGAGTTTCCTCGGCTGTCACTTTGTTGACTGCAACAAACTTTAGTTGTGGTAAGCTTTTATCTGCTCTGGACGGGCATGTAATCTGGCTGGGAGTAAAAAGTAATAATATGAAAGCCACAAAGCCTCTCTCCATGGAGTATCGTTGGGGTCAGGTAAGTTAGTGGCTTCTTGTGGATTGTATGAATGATAAATATTTCTTCACTCATGCATATAACTGGTAACTTGTAGGTTAAAAGTGACTGTCCTTTCATTTTATAGGAGTGGAACAGATTCTTTTAAAGGTTAAAGTTTCAGGAAAGTAGAGCTTCAGTGTTTTGCAGGGGTGTGGCAAGAGGTCTTGTGATTTCCAAACACCACATTATTTCTCATCAAAGTAATTTTTGTTTTTTATGAAGCACTATTTAGTTACTGTCAGTGACCTTGTTTGAAGTAAGTAAATTCCTCCATGTTAGAAGCTCTTATTTTGAAGTAAGAAAGGAAGCAGTTCTTGAGTTGCCTTGTTTTTTTGATTGTTAGCTAACAACACTGGATTACAAATGCATTGAGACGACCCCCACCCCTTTTTATATTGTTTTCTGGCAGTATTTGCAGTAGAAAACAAATGGCAACACACAAGATACGAACGATTTGTAAGAACTGTGAAAATATTGTGCCTGGCTGTTGGCTGCTAACAGTGCTAAAGCTATGCTCTTCTTTTGGAGCTTCCTATCAGCCAATCTATCTGGATAGTTTGGCAATGAACAAACATTTGTGAAACCTTTGCGGTTTTTCTGAAAACACAAGGTTTCAGTGTTTTATTGGCATTAGGACTCCTAGGCAAGAGCTAGAAATAATTGTTAATTGTTCTTTTGATTTAGATATATTGGCATGGATTTGGGGGGCAAGAAAATGAGAGTGTTTTTAAGTAGGCTTGTTTTCTGATTGGCCTGAGTATTCTCTCCTTTTGGGATTCTGCTCTTTATAGAGCAGTGGTGTCTAAAGTCGTACCACAAACATTAATGCCCTGATCCAACACAACTTAATTAAATGAATGGTTCCTTAGCAGGCCTGTGCAGAGCTAGGTGATGTGCCAGGAACCTGTAGGACAATGACTCTTAAGGATTTCAGTGGTACCTGTGTTCTAGAGAAAACGGGGAGTATGACAACTTATTAGCTGATTAATTTACCAAGCTATGGACTTGAATATCTAGCCTGCACTCTGCTGCTAAACATACATGCCACTCTAACCTCTTAGCAGGCCTAATGTGGCACTACAGAAAATTTTAGTGGTTTTAAATCTGTAACTTTTTTAAACCTTGGTCTACTTTGGTATAGCCTTGTAACTAACCCATGGCTCGAAATCACATTTAAATTAGATGAGCATAAAAAACAAAATCTATGGAAAAGTCAAAGAAATATATATAGGATTCTTAGATTTCCCAAAAGAGAATAACAATCCTGTCTCTTTCTTGTGCACACCAGTATCATGCATCATCTCAGTTTATGAGCTGGATGTATTGTTACATGTCTAGTGTTTAGTTCCTGCCCTCATCACTCAGTAAAATTACTTCTACAAATGTAAAATGTTTCTGCTTTGCACCACAGTGCCACCGTTTTAGAACTGATACCTTTTACTTCTGGGAGATAATTTTATTTCCATGTACTTGTTCTGGTTTCACTCCTCTAAGAAGGCTAAAATAAATGCGATCAACAGTACACCAGGTTTTAATAAGAATGAAGAAAAAACGGGAGTTGCTTAGAATCAGTTTTGTAGCAAAAACTTGGGAGCTTTTCAGCAGCTGGTGATGTTTTTTAACCCACATGCCCTCAGGTGGTTGGCTTAATTTTTGCAGCAGATAGCTCGCTCTACCTGTCTGACTGCTCTGCAGAGCAGTTTTGCTCTGTGTGGAGAGAGATTTAAACTTGTTGGCGGTGGGTCGCCATGGTAATAAAACTGAAAAAATCTAAAATCGGCATGTTTGAATGCTGTGCATGTGAGCAGTGGGAGAACGCTTCGAGCATTGACAGATTTACCTGTACAGGCTTGTGGAATATTCTTTACGCCACATTCACACAAGCCTGGCTAGACCATGGATGATTGGATGCTCTGCAACAGATCTTTGTAGTGTCTTTTTTAACCACTTCCTTGTTTATAAGATCCTATGGTTGACTTGTGATCCCAGCAAAACCAACTGCTCAGCATAGCTTCTGGGGTAACACTATTTGTGGCTTTACTTTAACTTTCACAAAAGCTCCTGTCAGCTACAAATTGAGACTGAATTGAATTTGAATCTGTATTATGATCTGCACTCCTTTGTTTCAATCAGTCAGAACCAGATGAGGGGAAAAAGAGGAGAAATCACTGACAGAAATCTGATTCATTGTTGAAAAATGTGGAAAAGGGGGCAACATGTTTTGGGAGTCATTAACTTTATCAGGACTTCACAGCCCCACACATCTGGTTATTTTTACAAATGATATCAACCAGAAGGCAAATGGCATTTTTGCATATGTTGTGTTTTTTACATTCTTAAACATTGTATTCCAGTTGGCTGACATGCACTGAAACCTGATCTTTTTTCAGAGCCTTACTGTACACTACAAAAATTATTGGAGAGTATCTAGCCATGATGTTCAAATATACTGTGTCTTGCAAAACTATTCCTAACTCTTAAACTTTTTCACATTTCGTCATGTTACAACTTCAAACTTCAAGGCATTTTTTTTTGGAATTTTACGGATAGATCAACACAATAGAGAGCATAATTGTAAAATTGGGATATGCATGCGTATTGACCTTTCAGTTGTAGCTCTGGCTGTGTATTTAGGGTT
Organism: Characodon lateralis; assembly: GCA_036250325.1. Taxonomy (NCBI): domain Eukaryota; kingdom Metazoa; phylum Chordata; class Actinopteri; order Cyprinodontiformes; family Goodeidae; genus Characodon; species Characodon lateralis. The sequence continues at coordinate 11,460 of JAHUTJ010049821.1, read as the reverse complement.
GTTGTCCTGTTGAAAGGTGAACCTCCACTCCAGTCCCAACTCTGCTGCCTCTAACAGATTTTCTTCCAGGACTGCTCTGTATTTAGCTCCATCCATCTTCCCATCAACTCTGACTAGCTTTCCTGTCTCTGCTGAAGAAAACATCCCCACAGCATGATGCTGCCATCACCATGTTTCACCATGGGGTTGGTATGTTCAGTGTAATAAGCAGTGTTACCCTTGGCACCTGCTTCAATGTGTTTGTTGTGTTGCCTACATGGCTTGTGACTATCTCCAAATTATGGCTTTCTTTCAACAGTGGCTTACTTTTTGCCACTCTTCCATAAGGAATTAGATTTGTGTTTGGAGTTCACAACTAATAGTTGTCCTGTTGAAGGATTCTCCCACCTGAAGTGTGGATCTCTACAGCTCCTCCAGAGTTATCATATTACTCTTGCTCACATCGATATTAATGTGTGTGATGTTATCACAAAGTACTAATGGGATTTAGTATTTTGGTGTATATAATATTTCAAGGAACCTTGCATCGGATACATGCCAATAATCTGGCCTGTTTGATAGACTTTCATTGCCATCAATTCCCACACTTGATGTATATTTTTATGACCAAGATGCTAAAGCTCATAAAAAGTGGGAGGGGTATTTTGCTGAAGGAACAGAAAAAAAAGAGCCAGGAACATGTGGGTTAAACATAATCAATACCATCATCACAGTATTCACAGACTATCGTAATTACATGTCTTCCTGATATATCGTGCACCTCTATTTACAGTTGTGCTAAATTCGATAGATTTCCGAATCACTGATTGGGCATTGATCCTTGAGTTGTTTAAAATCTGAAATCTCGTTTTATAACCTAACTCTGCTTCAGACTTCCCCTTCTCTTAAATTTTTTTTTAAAGCTGTTGATCCCTTTCCTTCCAGTTTATAATTATGCATGTCTTTGTGTTTGACTGTCACAAAAAGATTCCAATAAAATACATAGAAGTTTGCAGTTGTAAGCCGACAAAATGTGAGAAAGTTCCAGGACTGTTAAAACTTTAGCAAGGCAATTGTTTTTATCTGATGCATTGAACCTGCAGTGATAAACTTTAATAACCATCCTATCTAGGCGACTGTGGCTCAGCGGGGAGAGTAGTTGAAAAGTTGTGGGTTCGAGTCCAGCTTCCTCCTGTCTTATGGGCAAGGCACTTAACCCCAACTTGCCTACTGATCCGTGTATTGGTGTGTGAATGTGTGAGTGTTTTGAGAGTGTGAATAGCTGGATGTGGCTCTAGTGTAAAGCATCTTCAGTGGTTGGTATGGCTAGACAAGCGCTATATAACCATCAAGGTCTTCCTGACAAACGACAAAACAAATGCAGTTTGGCATATTTGTATAAAATGTACAGTTAGGAAAGCTTTTCTTATACTACATTTTAAAAAGATGAATCTGGCTTTCGGCCACTTAACTTGTACCATAATTTTTTATGCTTTTCTACTGATTCTCCCAAATTTATGGAGCTGAAAAGCTGCAACAAGTCAAGTCAAGTTTATTTATATAGCGCTTTTCAGCAACAAGGCACTCAAAGCGCAAAGTGGATTATCCATTTACAGTAATTTTACTGCACATAAATTGTACCTTTTAGAAGGCAATGCTTTTTCTTACTTTATAGACAAAGGTGTTTAGGCCTATTTAACTACGGTTTTAATGTAATGTATATGAACATATAGTATAGATCAGTGGGCAATTAGTGTTAAGAAGTGCTTAATGTTGGAACAGTGGCACAGTAGTGGTAATAATAACAGTAGATCACTTCAATCTGTCCAACTGATGTTAAGATATTTCTATCTGAACCATAATGATTCAAACAATCAACCATCTCAGAAGAGGGGCACCTTTACAGCTCTCCTCCCTCTAACCTGCCTCTGAGCTGCTTTGTTTGCTGAACATGATTTGGAAAACATGACGACATGTTTTGGGCAGGCACGTACGCCGCGTGTTCCTGAAACTGGGTGGAGGTCCATAGTACCCTCAGGAAAGCCAAACAGTGAAAGAAGAACTGGGAAACAATGAAGTAACGGAGCGAGTGGAACAGTCTGAACAAGGAGTAAATGTTAATGAGAGATGAGGATGTGTTTAAAGGTGAAGACAAGGGGAGAGTATGGAAATATGTCACCCACTATGCATAGACTGTCCAGTTTGAAAGCATGGCAATGTATGTTAATCAATGTAAATTTTGTACAATAAAACACCCTCAGTACTACTTCCTTCACATTGTGCTAAAACGCCCGCTGCTCAGTCAGCTCAGTCTTTCCCAGGACCAATCCTCAGAGGAGGAAGTCGTGTTTCCAACTGCAGGAACAGATGCTTGGTTAGATTCAAAAATCTAAACCTTTAAAATAGCTGAGGGAACATAGAAGTTCTCTCCCCAAACTACAATACCTCATACCTCACATTGTCTTTACTGGGAGGTGAGAAGAGCAAATTAAAAGTGTCAAAGTGATGACTGATCACAAGGATCTTTAAACACACAACTGTAACGACACACACACACACACACACAGCTGCTGTTTTCTGTGTGAAACAATAGGTCACCAGAGCTCACATTGTCCAAACAGAGCAGAGATAAAGTTACATGTCAACACACAATAAAAAGGATGTCAGAACTTCTTCTGAGGAGATTGAATCAGATTGGTTGTATCCTGGATGTGTGCCATTTAAAGACATTGAGCTTTGATTTTGACCTAAAAGAAGGACAACAGTGAAAGCTGGAATGAGCATCAGGAGAGAGGTGAGTCAGCTCCAACAGCCATCCTCCCTGCCAGCCAAGCCACTTGCCTCTTTGAGAGACTGTAAAGATAAATTACAGAGTGGTTCAGTTAATTAAAGAGCACAAATGCAGCAGGCAGTGTTAGCTAATGCTGTTATTAGGCTCAGCGAGCTGCTGTTTGTGCCAGGTTTATTGTCCTGATGTTTGACTGTCCATTCAGGGACATGGACTGACACAAGCTCGTGAAGTCTGACTGAGCACTTTGGACTCTTTTCAAAAGCTGGGATCAAACATGTTTCTGCATACTATGGTGAAATCTGAACAAGATGCAGTGATGGGGTGTGTGTGCCTGCTCCGCCAAGATTATAATTGGCCCGCTGTTGTATTAAGATGGCTGCAGTTTGGAATTTCTGGGAGGACTGTTAACTTTCCAGGAGAGTTTAAACAGGGTGATGGAGCTGAACTTGAGTCATAACCTAGCATCCATCATGTTCTCCTGCAATTTTTTTTTCCCTCTCCTGTGTTTCTCCCTCTTCTCTCACTCAGCTCTAATTAATATGTTCTCTCATCCCTAAAGCCTTCTCATCTCTTTCTCTATCCGAGTCCTCATTGTGGTCTCCTGAGGGAGAAGTCTGCTGCACTGCCGAACACAACAACAACAACACCTGCTGTGCTACTGTGCGTGTTTTGCACCCCTGTCCTGTCCTCAGACTGGCTCCCTGCAACACAACTTATTTTAGCTTGCGCCCTGTACTGCTGAGTGCATGTTAACCATGGATGTCGGTAACTTGTCCAATCTAATGCGGAAATCTCAAGCTACTATTTTAGAAAACGGCTTCCTGGGCAAACGCCTCGATGAGCTGAGACATGTGAGTGCTGTGCTCTGACTTCACACTTCTAATGCTGAATTTGTTTTGTGTACAGTTTTTTTTTTTTTTTTTTTTTAAGTGAAACCTGGGTGGACTTCTTTTTGCACTCCGAGACGAAAACACTTCCCCCCCCTCATCTGGGCAAGGCTTGATCTCTCGTTGTTAGAAGTGGGAAGTTCACTCACAGAACATTCTTAAAAACCTGGAGGGTCTGGAAACAGAAAATGCTGTTTTGTTTTTGTGTTTCAGAGAACCGGAGGCCTTTAAAGTGCTTTGCTGTTGATTTTCGTGTACATAAAAACACTTGCAGTTTACCAAGTACTTTTATTCATTTTAACCTGTGTAGATTTGTTGTTATCATTGGAATATTGAACACGACAGGTCAAAGCATCCATACCTCCTTACTAGAGATGCTCCGATCAGAGATTTGTGGCTGATTTCTGTTCTGTTTTGCAGTAGGGTATTTTATAGTTTTTCTAGATGTTAATGAGTAGGGTTAGTATTTTCCAAACAATTTTGAACCTAACCTAACTGAAGAGATTGTTAAATCATTAAACAGCGCCCTATATAAGGGCAAACAGCTGGTGTAAATTTATAGCTATTTCATAAGAGTTGGCCAATAGTTTCTCTCTTGGATTCGCCTGTATATGTGCTCAGAAGTCATGTGTTTATGCACTTATCAGTGTACACCCTCTTCTTTCTGCTTGTTCGAACAGTTTTTTCTCTGACCAGTGTACAGTGTGTCTTTAAAGTGAGTGGATGTTTTATCAGCTGTCGTTGTAAGCATTTAGTGCATATACTGACCATGATTTAAGAATATAGCTTAATGGGCCATTAATGAGCAGTCTCATATTGTTTGTTTTTGCTGTCAGAGAAACGTATTGGGAGAATTTGAGCAGCTTTATTATACATTTGACCCTATTAAAAGACAACATATGTAATTACAGAAAAATTAAAGGGAAGTGAGATGATGCCAAAAAAAGATCTGAGACCAGATTGCAAATACTAATTGACACCACAGTGAATATGCTGTTTAACCAACAACATTACCTTCCAACATTTAACTGTTTTTTTTTGTAAAAATTTATCTCCTACAAAATGCTAAATGTTGGGGCTTTAAGTTTACTTTTCTTACCTTCATCTGCTGTAATTCTGGTTTGACAGGGAACTTTTTCTTCATTTGCTGGTTAACTTTCAGTCAGGTCATAGTGTTATTTGCTCATTACCTTATCAACCTATTTCTGTTTTTATTAGTTGGATTTATTCATCAGAAACCAACTCTGTATTTTTTTTTATTTTCATTAACAAACATGCTGATTCCTTCCTTCTCTTGTTTCAGGTGGTGGCAAGTGACGGGGTCCGGGCGATGATGGAGTCGGCCCTGACAGCCAGAGACCGGGTGGGGGTGCAGGATTTCGTCCTGCTGGAAAACTACACCAGCGAGGCGGCTTTCATAGAGAACCTGCGAAAACGCTTCAAGGAGAACCTGATCTACGTGAGTAACTTATTCCTGTCCTGATTTATGAGCTCATTGAGGTTTTAGTGTCATGTTTTCTCCAATAAGGCATTTTAGGTGTATTACCAGGAGGTATAATGAACTCCCGCAGCAAATATAAAAATCCCGATTATTTCTCAAAGTGAAGTTTCTAAGAAAGCAGCTATATGTTAGCATGGCTTTTTCTGGTGAAGAAAGTCTAAACAATCACTATGAAGGGTTAGGGTTAGGTGAGTGCTTTAAGGTGGACTGCCCATAACGGTTTTCACGACTCTTATTTTGAAGTTAGAAATAAAGTAGTTCTTGAGATGTGCTGTCAGAGTCGAACAATGAGGATTCTGTTGGATTTTCTGACAAACACACAGTTAAGTAAGCATAAGACGAATTAAAGTTCTTTAAAACACAGTTTAAGATTTCTGAAATTATTTTTCTAATCATGAAAACCCAAAAAATAGATTTCATTTATTCCTATTGTTTTTTTTTCTATTTCCGTAGCTAAATATATTGTTAGATCCTTAATTTGCACACATAACAGGTTTGCTGACATTTTCTTTCTTCTCTTAGAACCGTTGTCAAAAACCCTTTGTTTATTGCTATGTGACAGTTATGCTCCCTTTTCCATAGACCTACATTGGTTCTGTGCTGGTGTCGGTAAACCCATACAAAGACCTGGAGATCTACACCAAGAACCACATGGAGCGATACCGTGGTGTCAACTTCTACGAAGTTTCCCCACACATGTAAGTGCGCAGATCTCTCAGCATGCAGCCACAGAATATTCATACACATACGCCATGCTCACAAGGTCTGACTGTGTTTTTCTCTATTAGTCAAACTGTCAGCATGCAAGACGTCATGGCTGCAGGCTGAGTGTTTGTTTGAAAGGTTGCCACAGGAATGGTCAGGGAATTCCCTTTAAATCCTCACAGAACCCGAAGGCCCGCAGTGAAACAATCCAGCACATTATAAAGAGTCAGAGTGGCCTAGCTGAAACGTTTCTCAAGCATTTGCTCTTATGTTGTCTGCACTCCAGCATGTGGCCAAATGTTTGCTCTCCCTGGGGGTAGGAAGAGAGATGTGCTTCAGCAAGGAGAGGAGGTTAGAAGACGACAGGGTGGGGGGGAGGGGTGCTGGAATGAAAAGTAAGCAAATGTTGGTACCAGTCAAGAGGTTTCCTCCCTCAAGAGGGAATTCCTCTGACCCGTGCACAACCCCCGCTCAGCCTCAGGTGTCGAACACGAACTGTACCGTTACAAGGGCCGCAGCGTTCAAGCTGCTGCTTTTTATCTTTCGCCAATTAGTGTGCTGTCAGAAATGTGTCAGAACATGCTGAAATAACAAAGCCAGGAAGATAGCATCCCAGAGCTGACGGATGGCTGTGTAACTACAAGCTGGGTTTCACTCTGGGCTTTAAGATTAATGGTCCAACTCTGACGGGCTATCATATGACACATTCTAAACATGAATTTTCCAAAGTCAATATTTTCTTTAACACATTATCATGCAATAATGGTGTACATCACTCTCATTGTGGACACTTTCTGTTTTTCTAAATCTTTTAATTCCATTTGTTGATTTTGGTACTGAACTAATACACATGGAAAGTTCCCTCTTCAACGAATGGATTATTTGGACTCAAAGCTCTGTCTGTGAATGGCTTGGGATCCCCCAAAATAAGCTGGAGAGTATTATGAGAGAGCAGAATATTTGGGATTCCCTCCTGGTACCCGATCTTAGATGATGACCCTTTGGTCCAGAGATGCATCACTAAGAGCTTTGTGAATTTCCAATTGCTGGTTCTTGATTCCTAATCTGAGCAGTCATTAAAAATTCATATTTCTAAAAGAGGCGGAGATGGGCACAGCACTGGTGGCGCAGGGGGTTAAGTGTGCAACCATGTACAGAGGCCTTAGTCCTCGATGCAAGCTGTTGCAAATTCGAGTCCCAGCCACACTGTTTCCTGTCTAATTACTTTTGAAAAATGTGAAAAATAAAGGCTGCCAGTGCCTAAAAACAAACATACCTTGAAAATGACAGTTGAAAGCTTTTGCGTGTTTAAATGTGAGCATGGCTAATATTTATTACTCACTGTCTCTATGTGTATTATCTAGAGAAGTGGTTCTCAATCCTGGTCTTCAGGCCCCACTATCCTTTATGTTTTAGATGTGTCTCTGCTTCGGCACACCTAATACTGAAAATAGTGAACTTAGAGCCTTTTAAATTCACTTAACTAAATATTACAGATTATGAGCTTCTTAACACATGCTTCACTGTTTTTGGGCTTTCTAAGTTGAATGAGGAGGGTCTTTCTATCACCATCCTAGGATAAACTGAAGCATTTTCTTTTCCTCTAAGACATAAATCATGTTCAAATCTTCTGATCACTTGACGTCCTCCACTTGTGCAGATATGCGGTGTCAGACAATGCGTACCGCTCCATGAGGACAGAGAGGAAGGACCAGTGCATCCTGATCTCAGGGGAGAGCGGCGCTGGGAAGACAGAGGCTTCCAAGAAGATCCTGCAGTACTACGCTGTCACCTGTCCAGCCAGCGAGCACGTGCAGACCATCAAAGACCGTCTGCTGCAGTCCAACCCAGTGCTGGAGGTGAGATACCGCAGAATTTAGGAGAGAATTAAGGAGAGATTAGTTCTCAGAGAAATCCTTAATTGTTTGTACAAGTAGATTTCTAAACAAGCCCTTGTGAATATCTTTCACTCTTTTTTTCATTTTCACTTTTTTTTTCTTTCTTCTACTTCTATCTTTATCACTTTCCCTCATCTGCACTATCTTGTTATCTTTATGCCATAATCCATCACTTATCACTCCTCTCCTTCTCTTTCCTTATCTACTGTTTCATCCTCCCCTCCCCTCCCTTCCCACTCCCTTCCCCCCCAGGCCTTTGGTAATGCCAAGACCTTGCGTAACGACAATTCTAGCCGCTTTGGCAAGTACATGGACATTCAGTTTGACTTCAAGGTGAGTAACAAGCAGTCAAACGTTTCCAAAATCCATGAATATTGAGAAAGTAATTGAAAATATATTTCTGAGAGAACGATTAATCTAAGACATCTTATGACCATACATCCCCCCTTTTTTATGAGTTCACAATATATTTCATGGACAACAAAATCCCTCTGGAACCTGCATGTTTTATTACACCTCAGTACCCCAGCCTTACCCAATCCTCCTCTTCCTCCTTCTCCTCATCTTCTTTCCACCTCCGTACCTGGCCTCTGTCCCGTCGACAGGGAGCTCCCGTCGGCGGCCACATCATCAACTACTTGCTGGAGAAGTCCCGGGTGGTCCACCAGAACCACGGGGAGAGAAACTTCCACATTTTCTATCAGATAATCGAAGGGGGAGAGGAGGACCTGCTGAGACGGCTCGGCCTGGAGAGAAACACTCAGCAGTATCAGTACCTGGTCAAGGTGAGGGTGGAAGATCTCCACTGGTGTATATACTATTGCTCATTTCATAATGTGTTCATAGAGAGCCTTGTAAAAAGACTTAACACTTCAAATGACCCTGAAATCACCATTGCCACTTTGAAACAGTGTGATTGCAGCTACATGCTGGGCGACACTTTTCTTCAGCAGGAACAACGAAGCTAGGCAGAGTTGATGGAAAGATGGATGGAGGCAAAATCAGGGCAATTGTTGAAGAAAACCACTTGGAGGCTGTGAAAGACTTAAGACTCAGGTGGAAGTTCACATACTAGTACTAGAGCACAACCCTTATGATCAACCAGTTCTGTTAGAATGGCCCAGCCAAAGTCCAAACATAAATTTAATTGAGAATGCTTTCCATCCAGTCTGAGTTTGAGCTATTTAGCAAATATGAATGAGCAAGAATTCCCTAACCCTAGATGTACAAAACAGGTAGAGCGTACCCCAAAAGACTTGTTGTAGTTGCAGAGGTAGGTGGTTCTACAAAGTATTGACTCGCTTGGGCTGAATACAAATGCATGCCACACATTTTAGATTATTATTAGCAACGACAATTCCTTCCACTTTACAGTTATGTTCACTTGGTGTTTGTGTATCACATAAAACCTAATGAAATATGTTTAATCATGTGATAATCTTTTGGAAGGCTGTAGCTTTAGTGCTACATGCAAAATCCACTTGAGCAAAATGTCATTCGATTTTTCTAACCTCCCTTAATGCTGTTAGTCTGTACTGAACGTCTGCCTTTGTGTCCCAGTGGGGGGGCAAGTTAATAGGCTCTGAGCGAAGAATGCTCAGTGCAGTGGGAAAGGCTTTTCTCTGAGGACAAATCTTTCTTAAGGGACTGGCTGAACACTCCCTTTCACACAAACTCTCTCCATCATCTAAACAAAAGCACTTTCCACCTGTGTTTTCCTAAGTAGGTGTTTGCATTGCATACACACAGGTGTTTAGCTGTAAGCAGCTGTTTGCACGTCACCTGCCCTGGGAATTTCTGCCTTACATGTTTAGGACATCATCTATTCTTCATTTGGTTTCCAAATTTTTGCTTAATTTGTTTGATGTGTCCCACAGGGTAACTGTCCCAAAGTGAGCTCCATCAGCGATCGTAGTGACTGGAAGGTGGTGAGAAAAGCCCTGACTGTCATCGGCTTTAATGATGACGAGGTGGAGGTGAGTAACAAACAATACAATTATGGTAAAAATAAAGTCAGACACTTTTTTACCGTTTGTTTTTTGTATCAGAAGACAAACTATAACCTGGTCCTAACTAGGTATTAAATATCTCAATATGTAACCTCAGGCCAACCACAAACCAAGACATAATAACAGTAGCTGAACCAAATTGCTGAGGTATTCTGCATACTTGTGTGCTTTATCTCTTGTTTTGTGGTTTTTGAGCTGCATTTGCCCTGCTTTAAAGGACCAGATCACACCTTGTCTTAAAATAACACAACACAAGAGCTCAAAGAACATCTAGTAACTTTTTATCTTGCCTCTTCCTATTACTTATATATTTGTGTTAGACCGTGGGCATTGTGGGAATATAATCTAGCTGTTTATGTGACAAAGTTCGAACAAGCTTTACATTTAACTACTGCTACACTTAAAGTTCCTCTTTATGCTGATCATCCTTTTTTTGTGTATTTTTTACCTAAAAAGGCTTTCAATAAAAATATATTAAGCAAAAGAAAAATAATTAAGCTAGAAGAACTTTTAACCATTGCATCAGCTTAGATGGAGCCTTCGTTGTTCCTGAGGCCGTTTCTGTCTTTCTGCGGATGTCTTTTAGACAGAACAGTGTGTGTAGCTGTTATTATTTAGTTAGAAGTCACTTTTGCTCAACGTGGGAGTCTTCCAACATATTCATGACTCTGGGTTTGCTTCCAAAGCTCCTTTTGCAGCTCCCGCTGCTTAGAGAGTGAGCAGCAAGTGTGAGAGTGTGAGCGTTGCTACATTCCTGACCCGATCTTTGTCCAGTTTTTAATCGAAAGAGCTTATCAGTTGAGCTGCTCATAAAGATAGCTTCAATCTTATTGTGCTGCCGCCTTTTATCCCCTCACCTTTGTTCCCTTTTTGTCCTCCTGCAGCTCATCTTTTTCACTGCGTCCTCTTTTAATGTTTATTTTCCTGTGCAGGAACTGCTGAACATAATCGCCAGCGTGCTACACCTTGGTAACGTGCAGTACAGCGAGGAAGAAAGCTACACCCACATCACTTCGGACATACAAATAAAGTACCTGGCCAGGGTAAGACTAAACTGAGTATGGTCAAGAACATTCAAGATCAACCAATAAAACTTTCACAAGTACATCAAAGTCCTTACGAGGAAATGAAAGGAAACTAGATACAACCATACACCATGCAGAATATGACTCTGACTTTAAATGCTTTAGAGATGGTTGAATTTCTCAAAACCACAGTTTAGCATTATTATCAGACATGCTGACAGTGTTGTTCCTGGTCTTTTACCGGATCGGCTGACATTTTGCTGACACCAAATTCTAAGTTTGGAAGTTTTATTGTAGGTTTACACGCAATTTTTTTCAGAATGGAATCCAGTGTCTCAGTGTAAGAGGTTACAATAAAGATTGCAAATTTGTCTTTTTTTAATTATTATTACATTTATTAATTATTTTGAATTTCTCGTACTCGTACCCGTCGTCTTCCGCTTTATCCGGGACCGGGTCGCGGGGGCTGCAGACCCAGTAGAGACACCCAGACGTCCCTCTCCCAAGACACCTCTTCCAGCTCCTCCGGGTGGAGCCCAAGGCGTTTCCAGGCCAGCCGAGAGACATAGTCCCTCCAGCGTGTCCTGGGCCGTCCCCTGGGCCTCCTCCCGGTGGGACGTGCCTGGAACACCTCCCGAGGAAGGCGTCCTGTATGGATGCCCGAG